>JABUQX010010941.1:50000-77604 GCA_015478945.1 Trachelipus rathkii
ATCATCTGCATACAGCAGAGTATGCTCTCCATTTATTCTTCTGCATATTCTTTTCAGATTATAGTCCATGTACATTACAAACAGCAATGGTGACAAGACACTACCCTGTCTCACTCCAATATTTGCCTCAAACCATCTCTCTCTTCAAACCATCATCTGCTCTTATCATATTTCTGGACCCTTGATATGAACTCTTTATTACTCATGTAAGTTTTTGTGGTATCCTGTATTCCGGCTCTTCCAAGATTTTCCATAGCTTTTCTCTGTTTAATCTTTCAAAAGCTTTTTCCAGGTCTATAAATGCCACATCTGCCCTCATATTCCATTCTATCGATTTTTCTATTAAGGTTTTCATATAAAATATTGGTCCTGTTGTGCTTTTTCCGGCTCTGAAACCATACTGTCAGTCTCCTATGTTGTTATCAACTTTGTTTCTCAGCCTTCTCTCTAACACTCTTTCATAGATTTTACTGACCACATTTAGCAGGGTTATTCCTCTTTGATTATCACATTTCCTTCGATCTCCCTTCTTACATATAGGGCATATTATTGCTTTTCCCCACTCCGACGGTACACTCTCTCTGACCCACATTTCATTCAACAGTTCGTGAATATATCCTTCAACTTCCTCTCCTGTCTTATACAGCTCCGCACTCAGTTCATCAGTTCCAAGGCTCTTCCCCCCTCTTTAGTGTCTTGATTGCTGCTCTGACCTCTTCCATTGTTATTTCTTCCATCTCCTCCAAGTCTTCGTCATTCCACCATGCCGTTCTTTTCTTCTTCCCCTTTCCCACTATCTTTATTCGCAATACTTCTCCATTAAAACCTCCATCTTTGTCATTATTCCATGTTTCTGGTTCCTTCTTGTTCTATTTCCTCTAACTACTGAATATATATAAGCTTTCTTGTTCCCCTCACATCTTCTTTTAATTCCGCTCCATATCCTCCATGTTTGTCTTTTACTCAATTTCTTTATTTGCTCTTCATTGTTTCTAGCATCCACGTATATTAATCTGTTTTCTTCAGTTTTTTTCCTCATCCAGTCTACACTTTTTTTTGTTGGTTATGGCTGCTTTTACTTCGTCATTCCACCACGTCCTTCTTTTCTTCTTCCCCTTTCCCACTATCTTTATTCCCAATACTTCTCTTGCAGTACTGTCCATGTTATCCTTAAATATCTTCCACTTTTCATCCACCGTTTCTCCTGTTATTATCTCCACTTCTCTCCTTTATTTGATAGCTTCGTCAAATCTTTCTCTTATTAATCTATCATTCAGTTTTTCTGTTTTGTAACTTTCCTTCGTAAACATCTTTGGTTTCTTCCTTTCCTTCCATTTCATTATTCCTATGACCATTCTGTGGTCAGAGTCCAAAGAAACACTAGGGAGTGCTTTTACATTTGTGAATATTTTTCTTTCATTAGTTTGTAATAAATCTATCATTGATTTTTCTGTGTATCTTCCTTCTTCAGTATTCCACCTATACCAAGCCACTTCTTGTTTTCCTCATTCTTGAACCAGGTGTCCATTATGGTTAAATTGTTCCTCATTGCGAAAAAATCTATTAGTTGTTCTCCCTCTGTGTTTCTTTCTCCAATTCCAATTCACTCTCTTCCATTCCATTCCCCTGCCAAACCTACCTATAATTCTTATTTGTCCCCTTCCTTCCATCCCTCCATATTTCCCATTTCCTTCCATATCCATATTTCTCTCTCTCTCTCTCTCTCTCTCTCTCTCTCTCTCTCTCTTTCCACTCTCTTTCTCTTTCTCTCTCTCTCTCTCCTCTTTCTTTCTATATATATATATATATATATATATTTTTTTTGTCCCTCTCTATTTCTCTCTCTCCTCTCCCAATATATATATATATATATATATATATATATATTATCATATATATATATATGCTAATAATAATATATATGTATATATATATATATATATATATAATATGGAGAATGAGCATGTTCAAACACAAACTTTCTTATCAGTTATCCACTTTATCCGTCAGTCCGCGGATGGTGGTTCAACATCCGCATCCATAGGATAGTGAAAAATCACTGCGCTAAACCTCAATATATATATATATATATATATATATATATATATATCACTATATAATATATATATGCTCCTATGCTCCTGTATATAACCATGTATCTCTCCACCTCTCACTGCTATATATATATATATTCTCTCACTCTTTCTCACTATATTTATATATATATATATATATATATATATATATATATATATATAACTTTCTTATATATATATATACTTTTTCTGCAAGAATCAGTGTCTCTCTCTCTCTCTCATATATATATATATATATCAAACACTTCTCCCAAAAATATTTAAAAATAAATCTTATAGCTAATTAAAAATAATAAACAGTTCAATTTAATATCTACACGATATAATCTTCAACCTTAATTAATGCAATAAAGGCAGATGTCATTCCTAATGGTGTCTCTTATTCTAACACAAGTCTTAAGTTTGATAGAGCAGTGGCTGTTACGGCACGCATCACGACCTACTTTTGAAAGTTTTCACATCACAGTTATATCTCTCTCTTTATAGATCCGATATTTGGAAGCCATCTTGAGAAGACAATGCTCTCCAAAACTGCTCATAATTTATATTCCAAAGGATTAGGAGTGTTACTGTACTCTCCAAAACTGCTCATAATTTGTATTCCAAAGGATTAAGAGTGTTACTGTACTCTCTAAAACTGCTCATAATTTGCATTCCAAAAGATTAAAAGTGTTACTATATTCTCCAAAACTGCTCATAATTTGTATTCCAAAGGATTAAGAGTGTTACTGTACTCTCCAAAACTGCTCACAATTTGTATTCCAAAAGATTAAAAGTGTTACTGTATTCTCCAAAGCTGCTCATAATTTGTATTCCAAAGGATTAAGAGTGTTACTGTACTCTCCAAAACTGCTCATAATTTGTATTCCAAAGGATTAAGAGTGTTACTGTACTCTCCAAAACTGCTCATAATTTGTATTCCAAATGATTAAGAATGTTACTGTACTCTCCAAAACTGCTCATAATTTGTATTCCAAAGGATTAAGAGTGTTACTGTCAGACGGTCAATCATCAACTGTCAGAAAACAGCGAAGATTGTCCCTGAGCCAAGGTTGAATAGACCTAGCTATTTGTACCGTTGATAATTCCTATTGAAAGATTCATAATTCATTTTGTAAGAGGGTTGGACATAGTGATTTAACCACAACTTCTAGAGCGACTTGCTTGTACACGGTTTTCTAGGTTTTAACACATGTTTCACAAAAATGGATGTCTGTGATCCCGTCGTAATTCACTCTCCACCAAGCCATCAAAGAAATCAGACAATGACCTCTTTGGGCACGTTTTACGACTTCTGCTGCTTCCTAAGATGATCCAGGGTACACCCCAAAGTTTTGTTTATTAAAACAATCTTCCATCGTAAAGGTTTATTTGTCTGTAAAGATGATTTTTCTGTGGCGATCATACGGGTATTCTGCATCAGGTGCCTAATCTCTCCTGTTTTGACTTTCTTTAGGGCATCCTTGAGTAAATTTTATGTGCGTCTTTGTAAAACATTACACAACCTCTGGTCTTCTCTGGAACTCTTTGGTTTCTAAATTTCAAGTTTCGTGATGTTTTGTTTAGTTTGACAAAGAGGATTTCGCTTTACGAAGAGGATTTTACACTTTTGACCTGCTGCGATGTCCGAAGAGAAAGTGGCTTACCAGATCTATGGAGATCTTCCACATTACCAGTGTCTTAGTATAACTTTATTGCAAGATACAGAAACATACTACTAATATTTAACTATTGAAGAGTAATAAAAAATACTACTCTTTTCTATGCCACACTTGTGTAACGCTATAGTAACAGCGTGATTTTGCCTATCGCCCAACCCCATAGACACTTTATAAGCATCCGACAAAAACAGTATCTAAGTTTAAATGGCGACACCATAAGTTATCGCCTTGGATATACTAATACCTTACCTGTTATAGCAACATTAATTGTGCTATCCAGTCAACTACCACTGAGTATGCGACTAGACTAATGCACTATATATATATATATATATATATATATATATATATATATATATATATATATATATATAAGGCTGGGAGAAAGTATCGCCCAAACGATGAGCATATTGACGAATGGGTGTGTTAGATTTGACAGTAACATTCCTCTCTACTACAGTGCTAAATGTTTTGTGCTTTAACAGTCTCACTGACACCGAAAGTGCCTTCATTGTACTTTCGACCTCATACTAAGCGTGCATCCATTCATTTCCAGTAGGCACTTAACTTTATTCCTTCATTTTATTAAAGAATTACAGTTTTACACTAATACACATAATTAATCTTACAGTCCAGAATATAGAAAGCATTTATGTAGCCTCAAATTTACTTTGGTGCTTGGCATTCTAATTTTACCTCTTTTAGACTCCTCACCCTAATCACTGTTTGAATTTGGCCTATGGTTCAATTTCCAGATATGAAAATATTTTTTGTCCTCTCCTGTCTTTGAAATCAACATTTTTATTAATTTCAATGTTCACCACATCCATTAATAGCATCTGTGATTGACTAACGGATTAACACATTCGATTAGACTTTTCCTTGCCTTACAAACCTTCGTTTTATACTAAAAATCCTCCAAATCTGAGTTTTCCGATAACCTTTTATCTTTTGTTTTCTTTTCAAAGTCAAGGTGTATGTCTTCGAAAATGAAAACTTGTGATTGTATTTTTGACCTCCTTTAAGATTATTATAGCTTTGATGGAAGGAGTCTTTTTTATCCCACAGATCGGAAAGTTGAGTTAATATCCATGGTAAGGGGCTTATATTCTGTTTTTTTAAACTTTATTTAACATAAACTTTTCTCGATACAGGAACGCTGATTCCAAGAATTGCAGCTCTCTTCAAACCCAAGAAACTTGTGTTGCCTTTATTTCATCGTGTGTCAAGACAAAATCTATTCATCGCTTTACCAAAAATTTTTAATCCGTAGGAATTGCAATATCCTTTCATTTCTATTTCCACCTTAGACAATTCAAGTGTTCCTCATTCTCCACCCCTCTCCACCTGTACTAATGAAGTGATTCCTCTACTTCGACTATATAAGCTTGAAGCTAACAGTAGTAGTAGTATGGAGGGCATCTCCGCAGGGTGTTAAATATATAGGACTAAGGCAGCGATTCCCAACCTGGGGGTAATTACCCCCAAAGGGGTAAAATGGGATTTTCCGAGGGGTAAAGATAGATACAAGGATTAGATCATCGCACAGTCACAAAACAAAATTATTAACAAAATTATCTGTATCAGACCTAACTAACTATCTAATCACTAATCATTAGCGATTAGTTAGTGAATTAGAAAATTTTAGGTAACAAATTTATTACCTAAAATACGAATACAAGCCTGCAACGCTATCGCGTGGAATGTTTATTTCTAGTTTGGTAAAGGCAGTAGTTCGCCCGCCACCCACTGACCAATGTTTAATGTGCATGTGTGATTGATCTCGCCGATTTCGTTAGCTTCTGAACATATTTTGATTTGTTTTGACGAGAACCAAAAGCAAGTGAGTGAAATAATTTTATGCTTTTTAATATCGCTTACAAAGTTCTCGCAGTCTCTCACGGCCGTTTGTAGCGAAGAATCTAAGCTGGGATTTCACTCATTTGGCTAAAATAAATAATTGTTTGCCTGTTAATTATGCGCATGATTGGATAAGATAAAAATTTGGAGGCAAATTCGACATGCTGTTATTCCACACAGAAGTGCGTTAGTTATCACGGGGCAAGGTATTGCACGAGTGCTCGAGCCTCGAGCCTCGAGCCTCGAGCCTCGAGCCTCGAGAAGAAATTGCTTTGTTTCTGGAAAAGAAAAAAACCGGATAAGGATAAGGAGAAAGAGTTACATGCCAAAATAACAGATAATGTAATTTATTTCCAAACTGGTATATCTTGCGGATTTCTTCGGAGATATAAATATTATTAATATGCTTAACTTCACCTTGCAAGGGAATATGACGAATATTTTAACAGCTCAAGGTAAGGTTGCCTTCTTCGCAAATTGCAGCTTAACCAACGTCGAGCTGGAGTTGAGGATGTTTCGATGTTCCCAGAACTAACAATGGTGCTCGACATTAGAAATAAAAAATGCTCATTCACAGATCAAATAACTCTCCACTTATCATCAGAGTATATTCTATAAACAAATATTTTTTTGATTTGGAAAATCGCCAAGTAAATGCTTGTGTACTAAGACCCTTTTCAGTGGATGAAGGAATATTTCCAGATAATGACACCACACTGAAAATAGATTTCCGAAGCTTTTATTTTGGGGAAAGATTGGTATTGAAATTATCCGTATTATCTGGGAAAAAACTGAAAATACTGATCCATTCGCTACAAATTACAGTCGTGAAAGTGTATTTTCGACAATGGTGACAATAGAAAACAAAGCAAAAGGAACCGGTGAACTTGGATCGACTTACGATGTGCATTGGCCGAAGCTGCACCAAATATTTAACAAATTGTTAAAACTAAGCAATATCAACCGTCTCATTACTCTTACATTACTTTTGCACATTATTTCTTGATTTAATAATAATTTGCTAAAAAAAACAGGTTTTTCTTTGTATTGAATGATTAAAATTAATTAAAAAAAATACTTTTCACAATTTAAAGAAAAAAAAGGCAATAGCTAAAGCTTATTTGCTTTTAAACTAAATTTTCTTGAGGGTGCTGTCGCTTGGCACCCATGGGTAGCCTCAAAGGTTGGGAACCACTGGACTAAGGGAATGTTTTAAGTTTTTTTTTTTTTTTTTTTTTTTTTAAAGATAATATTTGCAACATCCTCATTTAATACTATTTTGCAAAGTTAATATTTCAGAACCACTACGACAACCAGTTTTAGGATCTTCAGATCCGGAACCAGAGCCAGAACCGGGGCTGGAGCGGAGAAGGGTTCAGACGAAAAGTTATTCGACTCCTCATGAGTGAAGTTATGCGTTTTCGAGGTAGACAAGACCATTTTTGAAGGTTTTCAAGGTCTCAAAGAGCGTTTACGGAGGTTTCGATCCTCAATTAGGGTGTCAACCCTCAAATGGAGGCTAGGGTTCCCCAGAAGATATTTTAAGGTTTCAAATAGCCAATTGGTCACCTTTGATGATTCCTTTCAATTTATTGATTTCTATTTCATCCAGATTAACGTTTAATTCGTCTTTCTGTGATTTCTGATTGACTAGATGCCTAGATGCATAGTTTTTATAATCAATAGGTGTCATAATTATTGAAACGTAGAAAAATATCGATTACAATGGGTAGCCAGATCTAGTAGCCTTAGCGATAAATTAAACCTCCAATTCAGGGAGTTTAAGATATTCAATCCCCACCAAAACTCATGCCCACACTTGGAACGTCATTTCTTCGTTGCAGACGAGGTTCGCGTTTCCTACTAAAGCAGAGTGTTGGCTACTACACAGCAGAAAAGAATTTAAAAAAAAAATTTAATTAATGTATATTAATATATATTAATAAAATTATTTAAACCATACGTCCTCAGTAGGAGGGAAATAGGTCAGTAAAATACGGTTCATATCTAGACCATCACGAAAATAAAAAAATAGAGAAAAATAAGTAATAAATGAGAGTATGTCGTAGCTCCAATCCGGAAACCTTACGAGGAGTCCGCGACGGAGCTAGATCAAGAATCGAAGCCGTAGTGGAGCAGGATGTGGATCCGGATCTGGAAACACACATATAGTATGGGATGTGACGTGTCAGTCTATATGTTATTAACTACTGAGAATCCGAGTTTGAGAGTTTAAATCCCCTAAGGGGTATTTGAATGCCCCCAAAATGAGGTCCCAAAAGAAAAAATGAATGTATCCTGTAAGAGAAACGCCCGGATAGTTAAATAGAAGCTGATGGAAGAACACGAAAGATTCCATGAGAAGTCAGACTTGTTAATGCCACACATAAGGTGGGACTGATCCTCAAAATGGAGTTTCATCCCTAAATTGCAAATTTTGGGGAGAAATTGGTAGAGTACGCAAATATATGGTTACCATAGTAACCAGGCCTTTTTAAATATACAAATATACAGACTTCATTATAGTTGCAGCAACACTCGTTAATTCTAAAGAACATGAATTTATTATTTCTATATCTACCTGTCTTTTTCTCAACCCGTCTCTCTCTCCTCTCTCTCTCTCTCTCTCTCTCTCTCTCTCTCTTTCTCTTTTTCTCACTCGATAGCCTAACCTAACTTAACCTAACATAATCAAACTTTATCTAAGATAAGCAGTTTTGTTTAAACTAACAATACCTAAAGTAATTAATCTTTATATGATACACGTTCACATGACTGATTCTGTTCTAGCGTGTTTATGACGTCATTTCCATGATGTAATGCATTATATCCTCCTTTTCCTGCGTCGAATATTAATTTTTATGTTTTAGTATATTTTCTTTTAACCTGTAACATTTATATTTAATTTGTTTCATATATTTAATATTTATTTACGTTTCGTTTTTATTTTTCCAAGCACTAACTTTTTTATTTTAAAATATTTTCTTAAAGTTGCAACATCTGCATTTACTTTCTTTTCGCATATTTATAAGTTTTCTTTTTGTAAGTGTTAACTTAAATATATTTTATTTATATATCGTTTTATTTTGGTAAGGGTTAGCTATATTATTTATATTTTCTTTTAAGAAACTTTAATTTTATATTTTATTTGTTACTTTTTTAGCATTTTATAAGCTCTTTTTGAAATTTTTTGAAAACATTATATTTTAATTAAATTTTTGTCCTTTTAATGCTTATTTTCTCTTTTTTGTCAACCTTTTATGTTTATAAAGTAAAAAGTATTAATTTGGTAGACTAAAGCAGTAATACAATAAAGTAGTACAGCAGTGGCACAAGCCACCCACCCTACTCCTCCCATCCATAACAATTAATCAATTGATTCATGCCATATATCTACCAGCATTTATTGTATTACAGATTTTTATAAAATTTATTTTACATTTTCGAAAAAAAAAAAGACGATAACATAATAACACGGTAAAATGATAACAAGAAAACTGGATAATATGATAACATGTAAGCATATAAATACAACATCATTCATCCCACTCCAAACATTTGCGCGCAGTCTTTAACCCAAAATCTATGCAAACTTTTATCATTATATATTTCAAGGATATATAATTACTAATAATAATAATTAATAATATTTATAATTATATTTATTGCTTTTAATTTTGATTTCTTTTTACATATTTTTTTGTTTTAATTTTAAGTTTTTATATTTTATGTTTATTTTAACCTTTTTTTTAAACGGTTTTATTTTTATTATTAAACTTTTTTTTTAATATATTTTTCCAGTTTTGTCAACTTTCTTAAGTCTTTACTTAAAAATATCGCTTAATCACTTAATCATAAACATAACCTGCCCAATCTTGGACATGATTTATTGATTTAATGTGTAAATATTTAATAATTTAAATACATGAAAATTTATTGCTCTCTAGCTTCATATACACTTTACCTCGTAACAGAACAATTTAATCCATCAAAATTTAACATAACCAAACATATTAAGAAACTAAACTACGAATAAATGATAACCTTAACAAAGTACCCTACATATCAAGAGAGAGAAAACTATTTTCTAGCATATCATAAACTGTTAAAGTGGCAGTATCTATCAAAACTTAACACAATAATAAAAACTTAACGTAGCCTAACAAAACTGTCATAACGTATCCGATATAAGTTATCAAAACTTAACCTAACCTACTTTACCTAACAACATATGTCAAACTAACATCACTTATTATGCTTTTTCACCTATCAATTGCATTTAAAGTTTCAATTGCGGTTAACATAATATTATTGTCTGACACACAATCATAATTTAACCTAGCTTCAGCATAATCCTTCAAAGGTTACATGTTTAAGATAACAAACCCTATTGCCCCACAAAACTTAACCTAACCAAACTTACCTTAACTATCAATACCTATCTGACTAATAGAACTTAAAAAAAGTAACCTATTAGCTCTTAATATAATGATACATGACCTAACTTATTCTCTGCAGTCTGCACAACCTCTGTCATCATACCATTAGTTGATCTATCATCAATACTTTAACATAATCCATAACGCTCCTGCTCTGATTCAGAATCCGAAGCCTTGATCCTCGACCCTAAAACGGGTCTTCATAGTGATTCTGAGAAATTACTTTTGCAAAAAGTACTAAAAATGGAAAATTGCAAATATTACCTCTGCAAAAAAGCACTTAAAATACTAGACTAGTGCCAAATGTTAGGCACCCGGCGTAGGTGTTTTCCATACTACTGACAGTATCTTCACTTTGATTCTTAAAACTTATACTTCTAAACTGTACACTGCCTTTTCAAACTACTTTTCGTCTTCAATCTTTCCTTCTAAGTCTGTGCTTCAAAAAATGGACCTTATCAATTCCTTAAGTACCCTCAATCATATTTGTGACTTTTTTTTTTAAATAATTATCGATTCTATTTTAAATTGGGATACAGTGGCTCTATCGGTAAAAGGACAGAGTAGCAAGGCACTCGACCCAGGATTGACCCCTCGTCCTAGGTAGAAGTTGTTTAGAGTAGCCCCCTCCTAGAATAGGGTATTGCCCGTTAGATGTGAACTTTAATAAGTAAAGAAAAATAACTAAAAATTTTCACTTTATATTGTATTACCAACATTAGATTAGTGAGAGTCTCTAACTATATATATATATATATATATATATATATATATATATATATATATATATATATATATATATATATATATATATATATATATATATATATATATATATATTGCAACCTGCAATCAGTCCAAAATTTGAATATAAAATCGTCGCACGTATATGGATATATATATATATATATATATATATATAAAGAATATTTTTGCTCTTGAATTTCAATTTATAAGCAAAAGGGGAAAAGCCAAGATATTCAAGTTCACAATTTATTCAGACGTTTTAGGACAATTCAGGTTAATATTTGAGAAGAGCTCATTTGAAAATTCAACTTCTTATAAAATTAAATATTTAAAATATTTTAAAAATATTAAAAATTAAAAATTAAAATGATTACAACGGTTAAAAATAAACGAAAAAAGAATAATCATAATTAACCAAAAATAATAAAATGGAGGATAAAAATATTAAAATTTTTCATATTATAAAGAAAAAGTAAAAATAATATAAGGAAAAAAATCAATAAATTAAATGAAAAATATAAATAAATATGATTTTACTATAAAACATCCTTCATGTCAAAACAAACTGGGATATAATAAAAAATAGTGAACGAAAAACTCCGCTTTATTTGATTGGAAATTAAAAGTTAAAATTGATATATATATATATATATATATATATATAGTATATCATATACTCTTACTATACTAATATATATATATATATATATATATATATATATATATAATATATATATATATATATATATAATATATATATATATATATATAAATATGTATATGTAATAATAATAATAATATATACATATGTAATAACCAATAACAACAATATTAAAAATAATACTGGTTCCCATACATACAATACATACAATACATGCAATACATACAATATAATACAACATAATACATATATATACATTTACATACATACTGAATGCATACATTTAGATACATATATATATATATATATATATATATATATATATATATATATATATATATATATATATATATATATATATATATATATATATATATATATATATAATTACCAGTTTGTGTTAAAACTCCTCCATTGACACCGTGCGCACCTTAGCATACCTTTCGTAGAACAAAATAAAACAGCATTTAGGACAAGTATACTGTAATTGCAAACTATAGATTACAAACTGCTGTATATAAATAGTTTAAAATTGTGAATTTTAAGCATCAATTGCATAGAAAGGTGTTTAGTTTGAAATTTTAAAAACAATATTATGACAGATGTCGTAATGGTTTGCAAAACTGGCATAATTTTTAAATCTTGATAGGATTTATCAGTGAAGTTGTTGAGTAGTCTCCCAAATAAGGAAGCCTTTGCATTTAATTACTTTTTTCGAGAGTCCGCTACTTAAATTTAAGATGAAACAAGTCCTCTAATTATTTGGTAATAACATGATTAGTATAACCATTTTCTTTGAGAAAATGTTTCCAGTTTGAAAATTTCTTTTTGCTCCTCGAAAAAGATTTTTTCAAGCATTTATTTTAGATTGAACAAAGCAGTTATTCTGAAAAATACAACCATTGAAAAAAATATTTCCTTTTTTCCATAAACGTTAGTTGCTCGATGAATTAAACTAGAAAATCTTCAGCATTTGAAAATTAAAAAGATTGCAAACTTCATGCTGTTTTTTTAAAATAATTATCTACATACCGGAATAAAACTTTCTCTCAAGGTTCGGCGTAAAAATATTATTGGGGACAGGCTCTAGGATAGATAGAGCACATTGTAATATCATCAATCTACTGAAATATTTGTCCTTTATAATCAAGATTCAAAAATTGAAAGTTTTCTTCAGCCAGAAACTGCAGAGTTAACAGAGAATTATTTATACAGTTTTCTCCAGTGGAACATTTGCGAAAGTGGTTTAACATTTAGTTAACCAAGAATCCATTCAATTTATCTTTTTGAACCATGCCACAAATTTATAGGAAATTTTCAAAGAATGTATATGGACTCATTGTAAGATTAGACCGAAAAGCGCACTAAGTATTTTTAGAACTTGAAATTGAAAGAAGTTTATGCTTCTAGAGTAGATCTAATAAGGATCTAAACTTTGTGAATTATGGATAATTATTTCAAAATTAAAAATAGAACTTCCTGATGAATGAGAGCTAAATTAACTTAACGGACCTACATGTCTACGTCAGAAAAAGTAAACTTCAAAAATCAACCAAAGACAACTTCAAAGGTATACCGACATATTATTGTGTGAATATCATTTCTGCTACTGTAAGCCCAAATATAAGAAGACATTAAGCTGATTATCATTATTATACTCAGGAGGGGTCAGGATACAATCTAGTTTAAGACGACATTGATTCTCTGACAACGAATATGAATTTCTTCAAAGCAAGGTAAGAAACCTTTTATGTACATAAAGTGAAGACTTGAACCCTTATGTAATTCTGACATAAAACTAATGAGAAAATACAAAAGTCATTAGATATCAACAACCAACCACCAAAGTTTAGTATGAATTGAACTTTCAAAATGCGGATATCCAAGACTTCAAGACGATTGTTCGTTCGTATACAATAATGGAAACAGCAAGCATATATATCCACACGTAATCGGATATACACTCATTTAATAATGCGTATAAATAAGTATAACCGCAAATTAACAAGACAGCGGAGGAAGATGCATCGCCCCACAGACAAAGAAGTACTAACATGCTTAGCCGTTACAACCCACAACAATTGATATAATATCCTATAAATATATATAAAGATATTTATAAAGGGGATTTGGCAGTACGAGACATTGAGTCATAACATATTGAGGGTTGTATGGACTGGGACGGAAGTAAATAATGAGGAAATATCAAAGCTTGTGAGCAAAAAACGCGCTAATTAAATGAAATTTATTTTATAAAAAACACACACACATGTATATTTAACACATAAGATATATGTTCAAAGGATTAATTATAATCATACTAATCACACATTCTTTTACCCAGTGACGAATAGAGATTACTATATATTAGAAATTAGCCATGAGATCGTAATCCAGTACTACCCTCACAAAATGCACGCTGAATAAATCATCAGCGGTAGTTAAGTATAGTCGATAATTGCGAGAGTATAGATATAAAGGTATATGTGAGATAAACCATCAATTCACAAGGCAGGAGTAGTAAAATTAGCATTCACTTAGGACAGCCTGAAGCGAAGAATCTGATTCGCAAGCTCACATACTATATAATACGGGGTACTGTTGAGAATAGCTTTATGCTCTTGAAAGATCGCGTATTGATGTATAGAATTCTAACAATTAGCGAGTAAAATACTAGAGCTGCAGCTGTGAGTCCGAGCTGAACAATAGGGTTGCGGAGAATATGATAAAAATTTATATATAACCTGATATTATTAGGGATGGCCAATACCCGAGCACAGCGAATCACGGCCATGACACTACCACTAGTGTCTGAGACTACAGTATACTCTATAGCCTCGAAACCTGAGTGATCAATTGATAAATTATATATATCGATAAAATTAATACCGCCGACGAGGATCACAACCAATAAACCATGTACGAGAGAGTTACTTATCGTAAGCTCGTCGAAAGAGGCTTCTGATAATAACTCAAAATTGAATTAAGATATGAATAACCTATATAATATAGAACGTTGGACACAACCATTTGCAAGAGGTTAATTTATGTAAGCTGAAAAATGCATTTGGAATAAAATAAGGATAATAAATATGAATTTGCCAAGGACTATATACATCCATCGCTTAAAAAACTTCATGAAACTGAAACTGCTGACAAAGTAGTAAGCAGTGGATAAATTTAAATGGAAATACTCTACATTACCAAACATCAAGAAGAACTCACACAAGTCAGGCATGTTTTGGAAATTAGTGTTAATGAGGCCATAAAGTCCTGAGATGAGGCTGAAGATGCCTGAAAAATACGTATTGTAGAATCGATTGTAGCTAATATCATTATCATTGGAGATTAAAGGTATTATGACAAAGACAAAGACCGGTGCTTAGATGTCGAGAAAAATAAACCAATCAAGCCCCAAGAGACAGATCCCACTTAACAATACTTCAAACTTTGTTCTAGAAATTACTAGTGCTTAGATTTTAAGTACGCATGAAAAATCTATTAAAAAACACTTAATGGAATTAGGACATAAACAGCGATGTTAATCAAACAATATTATTCGAAATCTGATAACGTTGTCTAGCAATTTTAAATAATCGGAAACAGTAGGTAATATAAAATAATAATCAAGCTAAATATCAAGGATTTATATTATAATTTAATTATTATACATACTAAGGGTATAGTGATTATTATTTTCTTCACAGAAACGGTTTCTAAAAACACATAAAGAAAACCTACATTCAAGCTACCAGGTTTTAAGGAGGTGAAGAGATGTCCGTCGCTTATTGCTGTAACGTTAAGTAATTCGCGTGATATTATCTCCAAAAACCCAGACAAGAGCCTTCTGATGGGTAAAAACGTTTGAACAGAGAATTAATTTTCTGAAACAGACTTCATTACCATATGAGACGTAAACGCACATAATTCACAAAAAAAAAAAAAAACACGAATTATCTAAAATTCAGATTATAGAACTCTCTGAAAAGGGGAAGTCTAAACTATTACAAGGATTATATAAAAAACACAGATATGAGACAGGACAGAAGTGCAAAGACACATCTTGTAAAGAACGTCTAAGACGTTGAAGAATATACCCTCTCAATTAATCGCTATGCTACTAGAAAAAGTGTCCAAGTGATCGGAAGGACGGAAAATAAACAGCTCGATTACCCCGTTCATTAAAATAATTAATACGAGGCTGGGGACATAATCGAAACACATATCACCAGAGCCTCAGACCAAGGGTGGCGACAATCCGGGTTCGGGATCCTTTAATACTAACTTCGCACAAGAACATATTAATAAAATTAATTAGAAGGAAAAAGTGTCTAACCAAGTGTTTCAGGAAGAGAAGAATTGAATGAAGAGAGAAAACCGAGAACTCCAAACATATCTCGTAAAAAACAAAAAATAATAAGAGAACCCTCAGATGACCAGGACATGCCCAGTTAGAGAAAAACAAATAAGTCAGCAAAACAACACGATGAATAGCAATCTGAAATCGAATCTAGAACACGAAGCAACAATCAAGAGGACCCAAAAGAGAAAAGATAACACACACTGAGTAAAAATGGAGAATACTCTAATATAAGTGGGGGTCGAAAAGGTTGAATAGAGCAATCAGCTTTAAACTATCCCCGAAGGAAAGATCTATTCCTTCAGGCAAAGGGTATCACTTGACCTATAATTTTCTTTCTTTTCAAGACGCCAGAAACATGATCCCCCATGAGAATGATGTCACTGGTAAAGATGCAACATACGCCACCGATCTACGAGGCTCTATCTTCAGAGAGGAGAGCAGTTGCTGCAAGTAAAATATACTGTAGAAATGAAGAACAGAATTGTAAGCTGCTTTTACACGTTAATATAACCTAAACATATATATGCATATATATAATTTCAGAATTATAAATAACATTAATTATTATTTATATAATTTTATAAATTTTAACCATATATGCCCTAAAATAGGATAAGATATAAGGAAACGTATATATATTATGATACATTTAATTAAATTGACAAAACAGTACGATAATTAAAGTGGAGTTATAAAATTAATAAATTAATATGATTATTATTATGAATAATATATACAAAAACGTACATAAAACATATACGAACATACAAAAGGTGTATATTATTACTTTGTTTTTTTTTTTGTATATAATTGTACAAAAAGTTTTCTGTTTTTCAATTGATCTATACTATGAGAAATTATTACTATCTTATCTAGTATTATGGTGTTAATTGAAAAGAATGTATGTAAATCTAATAAATGAAAACCGTACATAATTATCACTACATTTATAAGCCCTAAAGTGTTGACTAATTATTACGGATTTATAATAACTACAATATAAAAAGCGATCATTTCTATAATTATTAAATAAATATATAATATATAAATATATATATATATATATAAAATATATATATATAAAAATATTTAAAATAATACTCTGTTAATAATATAATATATATATTATATATATATATATATATATATAATATATGATAAAAAAGCGATCGTATAGCGACAGGTGGACATTGCTCTATCTTGGAGTGAGATGTAGCGAGAAATCAGTGCACAGTTTAGGCCTTAGTGAACTTAAAAAATCTATATTTCTTAACGGCTCCATGAAACTCGTTGAATCCTAATTCTATTAAAACAGTAAAAGAATGGAAACATCAATTGGGCAAACCTTTGATAGTCAATTATTAATTCGCAATTTTGCAATTACTTTCCGGGTTAGAATGGCTATGTTGCAAAATCATGGGAATCAAAGATACAGTTGACTTGTCGGATCCTAAGCAAGAAATGCTGGATTCCAAGTGATTGCTTATGTCTCACTCACTCGCAATCTTGTATTTTCCTAGCTAGCAACACAAGGAAACAGAAGCTATACAATAACTTGGAAAGAATCACTTGTCAAATATTTATTCTAAATGCGAAATTAGGAGAGACCATTATAATAAATAAGTCTGAAAGTGAAGAAGGGAGTTATTATTATACGAAAGAAAATATCCTGGAATAAAAATAGAGAATTGGTAGCCTATATAAACACCAGCAGGCCTTAAAACCAAACTAAAGTAACTAATCACAAAAAAGTGACCATTAGAAGGAAATTACAAATAATGAATGTACAAAAGTCTCTTTATTTGGGATAAATAATTTAAATATTATAAATATTTATAGAAAAATTTGAAAAAATTTATAATTTTAAAAGAAATATTAAATTTATTTTACTAATTTGAGGTTTCCTCAATACAAGGCTAGATAACAAATCATTTGGTTATTTATTTATTCAAGGCATCAAAATTGTTGATTGTGATTTAAAATTTAGTTAGAATGGAATGAAAACTCTCGTGAACAAATAATGATAAAAGTAACAGCAAAATCAGCAATGATAATAATAATAAGTACAATAATAAATATAATAATAATAATAAATAGATAATAAATAATGAAATAGAATAAGAAATAGAGAAATAATAATGAATGACATATTGTAATTCTAAATATAACTGAATAATAATAATAATAATAGAATATATATCTATACATTATAAATAATAACTTAATAATAATAATATAATAATAATAAATTAATAATGATACTTTGAATGAATAATAATAATAATAATATTATCATATTAATAATAATATAACTATTAACATAATATTAGAAATAATATACTCTAACAAGAAAAGTATAATAATAATCAAAATAGTGATAATAATAATAATGAATATAATAATAACAATAATAATAATAATAATAATAATAATAATAATAATAATAATAATAATAATAATAATAATAATAATAATAATAATAATAATAATAATAATAATATTAATAATTAAAATAAATAATAATGAGTAATAAATACTCTCTAAGAGGACGATCAAGGTAAAGACACCTGTTATCAGGGGAATACATGTGGGGGAGGTTCAAATTTGGCAAGTGAAAATTAAACAATTTTGATAGCTTTCTCATTATTCATCCTATCAGTACGAAACTTTCGGTACATGTATAGTTAGAAAGTTACACATTTTTTATTTACATAAATTCTTAGTATACAGAACGGATTTGCCCGCAGCTGACGACATGGGTGGGGAACGCGATATTATATTAAATTTCCGGACAGAGAGTTTTTCTGTTTAAGCAGCCGACAAACTTGAAGTTTCATAATAAGTATATGGCACTGGGATATACGCTATTATAATATACCAGTAGTAATATATATTATATATATATATATATATATAATATAATATATATAGTATATATATACTATAAGTATAGTAGATATATAATATATATATATATACGAGTACATATATATATATATATAATATATACGTAGTATGCATATAACTACGTAAGACTATATAGTATATTTATAAGTATAATATATGTTTTACTGTATCGTAATATATATAGTATAAGTACGCAGGCGTATTGTAATCTAGTTCATATAAGATATATTTTTGATGAGCTATATATATTTATATATATAATATATATATATATATATATACTATATATATATATATATATATATATATATATATATATATAGGATTATATATGTTTAGGATTTATTTTTTAGTCTGATATGTAGATTATTTAGATCAATATATATGTAGATCAAATAGGACTATATGTCAAAATGTATATCAAATATGGACAATATCGCCAAAATATATATATATATAGGCTATATAGTATTATATTTATATATATATATAGTAGTAATATATGGTATATATATTATATCTACTATATTAATATATATATATACGTTACTATATATATATTATATATATATATATTATATATAATATACTTATCAAATATCAAAACATCAAAACTTGACTAAATATATAACTAAGTAGATCAAAATTTAATATATATATAAAATACTATTTCAAATTATGGCTCCCATAATTCGCCCATTTAAATATGATCTGAAAATTTCGTATTGATCGAAAAATAACGGAAAAATTATTGTTTTATTTCCTTTTTAAAGTTACAATGTATATATATAATATATAAATAAGTATATATATATAAATTACTAGTGAAAATATATATATTCTATTATATTATATGATAAATAAAGTAATAATATATCTATTTATATATGATATATATATGTGTATGAAACATGTGGCAGATGTATGTGTATAGAAACGAGAACATGTGGCATATTATATTTATATATATAGTATATATATATATAATACCATATATATATAATATATATATAAGTATTATATAGTAGTATATATATATATTATGATAAGTATATATATATATATATTATATATATATATACTATATATATAGTATCACTATAACTATAATTAAAGCACTTGCTGATTCTTAGTGGCATGTAGCTTTATTATAATTTATCGAATTACAATGAAATTTTCACAGCTTCTTCAACTCTACGAGATACACGTATTTTATTTTATTTAATTTTTCGTATTCCGAACGGTTTTGCCGCTTATCAAAGAAATTTTTTGAAAACTTTGAAATGGTACTCTAGAACAGCGGCAAAATCGTTCGGCATGCACAAACATCATTTAAGCAAAAAATGTGTGCCTTCCTCAATTATTTATGCTCTGAAAATTTCAAAGTGATCGTTTCAATAATAAAAAAGTTTTTGCCTTTTTCATTTTCAAATTGCCCCAAAAATTTTTTTTAGTGATTGGTGTCATGCTCTATTTTTACCATTTATCTGATAAGAAACTTTTTTTTATAAGTTTTTATAACTCGACGAGATACACATCTTTTATTTATAGATGAATGCTTTGAAATTTTATCCCTTTGCTAAATGGTATTTCGCAAATGTTTTGAAAATTTGACCGTTTTAAGAACAGCAAAAACCGTTCTTGGTAATACAAAAAAATTATCTGAATAGAAATATGTTTATCTTCTCTAATTATAACTGCTCTTAAAAATTCTTAATAATTGGAAACGTAATAAAAAATGTTATCGCGATTAATAATATAATATGAGTATAATGTATATTAATAAGATATATGATACAATAAGAATATAAATCGAAGTATGTGTCCAACTTGTTCAAGGACAATATGGAGTTATTAAGAGCTCATGGCGCCGGCAAAAAAAGTCAATGCAGGTTAACTTTTGCTAACTTTTTAAAATAATCAATTTAGTTTAATTGATATTTATATTATCAAAATTGATTAAAATCTAAAAAATTAAATTATTCCTTGAAAATATTCAAAGTACACGACGAAAACGCTGGTACTAGAGGATAAATTGAAATGCAATAGTTCCATTTTCTTCCAGAATAATGTTAAAGAAAATTTCTTCTGTAAATACTTTAAGGAGGCTTGAAAAATCATCAAAATCATATATCAAATAATAATAATAATAGATGAATCATAATATAATAATATTAATAATACTAGATAATGAATAATAATAATAATAATATAATTAATAATAATTAATAATCGAACGAACATCAATTAAATAATAATAATGAAAAACAATAATAAATAATAATAATAATAATAATAATAATAATAATAATAATAATAATAATAATAATAATAATAATAATAATAATAATAATAATAATACTAATAATAATAATAATATATAATAATAATAATAATAATAATAGATAAAATAATCAAATTGATAATCCCAGTGGAATGGGCCGTAACTTGATTAAAAAATTACTTTTCCCACATACTCTTGAAGATGTACAGCAGTTTGATCGTTCACTAGTAGCCAGCGATATTGAATTTATATATTTAGCAATATATTTTAAGATTGAAGTGTCATATATAAGACCCAAGTCGTATTTCACTAAGCAAACAAGCCTTATATAAATATATATATTATGATATAAATACAAAATATTTTGATATTAGACATAAATAAATATATATCTATATAATATATATAGTATATATATATATATATATATATGATGACTAATATATATATAGTAAATATACATATTATAGTATATATTATATATACTATTATATATATTAGTATTATATATATATATATAATATATTATAATTATATAAGTATATTATATATATATATATATATATATATATTATATGTAAATATATATTATATTTATATTATATATAATATATTAGTATAGAATATAAATATATATATATAATATATATATATATCTAATCACTATATATTAAATATATATAATATAATATATACTATTATATATATGATATATATTATTTATTGTAATATATAGTATTATATACATATATAGTTAATAATTAATATAATATTTATATAGTATATATAATATATATGATATATATAGTATAATTATTATATATATTATATATATATATTATAATATACTATATATATAGATATATATATAGTATGATATATATATAATAGTATATATAGTATATGAGTACTATATATACTAGCAGCATGTTATATATAGTATAATATATATATATATATATAGTATATATATTATATATAATTATGTATATTATAATATATAATAGTATGCATTTAAAATTTTTCATTGTTGATATTATATTATAATATTCTCAAAATATATATAATTTCAATTATTACTATAGATGGCATACTATTATTATGTAAGTAGGGTATGATATCAAAGGATCAATATGAATTGCTATATTTCTATGGTTTAATGGATAATCGGCTAAATAGTAATTTCATTCGAATATGATGTTATTTCGGTGAAAAAATACTGAATTAAGTTTTCATTATATGGATAATTTTTAGAATTTAGGTTTTATAACTATAACGAAACACCCTCCGAAATTGATTATTACTTATCAACTGAAAAAGAGAATGACACTGTCTTTTTATTATAAAACAATTGGGATACGCGGGATCCTGGCCCGCTTCGCAACGCATGATTTAATTTTTGTGGAGATCAATGACGTTAAACATGTGATATCATACGGACTTAAAGACTTATCATTGTACATAACAGCGATGACCTACATGAGTCTAGTCGCTATTCGCGCTATATTGTGTAAGATATGGACTTGTATTTAGAAGCTTCATAGTTTTGGTGGTTGGATCAAAAGTATGTATTGAGTAAATTGTCTGTAAGTGTAATATAGTTTAAAATAGTTACCCATAGTAGGAAATTTTAATTTATTTTCCATCTTAATATTTTATAATACCTTTTTTGAATTAAAAAGGAGAAAAATTAGAAGTAAATATTTTATATTATAGCATAACTTTTTTCTTTATCTTCGCTTTATATAGAAATAAAATTTTAGATTTTAATGACGACGATATTGAAGTAAAGCAAAAGATGCTGGATTTGTTAGTCAGTGTCAAAAATTCTCAGTCAGTGGATATCTAACGAAGGTGCCGCAGCATAGAGTGTCAGTATGATATATATATATTTATGTAATATATTATATATATATGTAATATATATATAGTATATATATAGTATATGATATAGTTATATACTATATATATTGATATATATATGATATTATATATAAATATAAAATGAATATAGTATAATATATATATATATACTATATTATAGTATATAAATTAACTATATATATATAGTATATATATATATATAGTATTATAGTATATAGTATGATAGGGATATATATATATTATACTATATTATTTTTAATAAAAGAAATTGTAACAATATTATGCAAAGTTAAATGTAACAGGTAATGGGGTTTTTACTTTGTCGGATTATATGTTGACATGAAATCAAATGACATAAATGATGATATAAAGAAATTATATCGAGTTGATATTTTAATTACAGCTGCGTAAAATTTTCACCCTCATCGAGAGAATCGGCGGTTGGATTTAAAAGTTATGTCAAGCTTGACATAATTTTTCTCTTCTCTGCGTCTCTCAGTCTCATCTCTCTCTCTGCTCTTCTCTCTCTATATATATATAGTATTATAGTTCTATATAAACTATAATATACACTTATATGGATATATTAGCTATATAACTTAGTTATGATTATATATAATATATAGTATAATAAATATATATACTAAACATATAAATATAATATTAATATATATAAGTAGTATATATAGTAATATATATATATATAGTACTATATATATATACTTAGCTGAATAAAAGTATAAGATATCATATAGTACAGATGATAAGGTATTATAATAGTCTATATTAGTTAGGTAGATATAATACTTATCATATAACGTTAATATATACATTATTTAAATATATATTATATATGAAAGTATTATATCTAATATAAATATAGTATATATATATAAGTGATGCTATAATACTAGCAGATCCTAAGTTCACTATTAGCCTGTATATTTCAGCCGGGTACGTGAAGGTGGGTATATATGTTAACAGATTCATATGTAGTAGAGCTATACGAGAAATATTAATGAGGTGATGTCTTAGTGTGACTAGTACTGTGCCTACTTATATATATATATAAATACTATATATATTATATATATACTATAATATATATATCTGATATATATTAGCTATATATATATATATAGTGTATATAAATATATATCTATATATATATATAGTATATATACTATACTATATTATGTATACGAGGTATATATGATATATATTATAGAAAAATATATACATATAGTATATTATATATTGATTATATATATATATATAATAGTGAATATTAGTAGTATAAATAATATATATAATATTTTATATATAGTCATATATATTTTTGAATCATATACTACTATATATAATTATATATATATATGTGATCGAAAGATTATGATACCGGTATACTATATATATATATATTATATAGTATAGTAATATATATATAAGATATTATATATAGATAGTATATATTTTATGACAGTATATATAATTATATTTATAATATATATATAGGTATATATTATTAGTAGTATGTATATGTGTGTGATAACAATAGAGCCCCCTATATAGCTATGATATATATATATATTATATATATATTATTTATATATATATTATATATATATATATATAATATATATATAATAGTATTATACTATATATATATATATATATATATTTATTGTAATTGAAATATAAAGTTTAATTGCAAATCGTATATGGATATCCATAATTATCCCACCAATTACGACCATGCAATTTAGGTGAAAAACTTATATCATTGTAATTTCTTTTCTTTTTTTACATTTTATTATTATCATGTATAGACCTATGAGTATTTTTTTATTTGTAAATTGCTCATCCTTTGACAATTTTTTGAAAACTAATTCTATAACATATATGATGCAATCCTTACTTATTTTAAATGCTCTATATTTGATTATGTTAATTCTATAAGGTTACCACATAAAGAATTTTAATTAATAATTAAAAAACAACAGTCACTTTCAGAAAATATATAAAACTAAGCGATTAATGTCATTTATTCTAATAACAGGAAAAAGGTCAAGACATTTAGTAATTTTTCATTCCAAATTACTTAGAATCACGAGAGAATGAAATATATATATATATATATACGTATATAGATATTATAGTATATAATATTATATATATATTATATATATTATATATATATATAAATTATATATGATATATAATATATAATATATGTATATATCTATATATATATATATATTATTATATAATATATATATAATATATCGTATATATATAATATTGTATCAGTATATATATATATATATATTATATATAATAATTATATATATATATATATATATATATATATATATATATATATATATATATATATATATATATATATATATATATATATTATATATATATATATAATCAGTATATATATATAGTAAGTATTACAATATCTGGTCGCGACTTCAGGTAACTTTTTCCTTTTACTACTCGAGCTCTTCTTCTCTCTCTCATCTCTCTCTCATCTCTCTTCATCTTCTTCTACTCTCCTTCTCTGCTCTCACTCTCTCTCCTCCAATCTATTTCTGGACATAGAACTGTTGCATCATTATCTCATGCGGTGTGATGGTATAGGTTAATATAGACAGTATTGGTATTAACTATATAACGATATATTATGTATATATATTAGTATATATATAGTATATATATATTACCATATAATATATATATCATATATTACTTATTTATATACATATATATTTAATAATACATATATTATATATTATATGATTATACTATATATATTATTATATTATTTATAATATTATATGTATATTATATTATATAGTATATTTAGATTATATATACTACTATATATATAACATATATTTATATATATATATATATATATATTATATATATATATATATATTATTATATAATATATTAATATTTATATATAATATTATATTATATTTTAATATCATATATAATAGTTATAGTAATAGTATATTTATAATATATATATATATATATTATATATATAGTTAAATCATATATATACTATATATATATTATTAGTATAGTATAGTATTATAGTATATCCATACTGTATATATATAATCTTATATAGATGATATGTAAGGCAAGGATCGTGTAGGTATATATATATATATTATATTATAGTTATATAAGAAAAATAGTGTTTATCTATATATATTATACTATATAGATCGTTATTATAGATATATTATTATATATATATTATAATAGATACTATAGTATATATATATATATATTCCGTTATTATATATATATATATATATAAACTTAAAGTAGTCTTAATTATTTATACCATAAAGGAGAATGTACTAGCGAGATCTGCCGAAGGACAGACAATATTGAACAATTTATACTCTAAATCTCACGCAACCCAATCTCCGGCTATTTGCATTCGAAGAGTTACTTAAACGCTGATTCCTTACACTTTTGGTTTCACATTTTAACATAATATTTTATAAGTGAGTGAAATTATTTTCATTCAATTTTAAAACCTGTTTTCCCCAAAAAAGAGAGAATTTTATAGTATTGGTGAAATTTTTGTGAAATTTGTAAAAGATCGTTAGTTTCTATAATGTTAACTCGTGCGAGTAGCACGAGTGTAGGATTCGCCTCTGAATATATATTAGATATAAATATATATACTAGTTTATATAATTATTATATATATATACTATATATATATATTATTATAGATATCATATATTAGTATATATATATGCTATATTCTATATATATATATATATATAAATATATATATAATACTATTATATATATATACTGATATATCTAAGTATATATATATATATATATATATATATATATATATATGGTTATATATACCTATATATATATACTCATATATTGTATATCATATATATATATACTATATATAGTATATATATGGTATAATATACATATATATATATATAATACGTATATATTATATATATATACTATAGCTATAATGAGTATTGATGAAATTTTTACTAGTATCTATAGTACTATAGTATAATATATATATATATATAATGATATATTACATATTATATATATATCAGTAGTGGCGACTCCAGTAACTTTTACTTCTGCGTCTATCTCTCTCTCTCTCTCTCTGCTCGCTTCCTCCTCTTCTTTCGGGATCTTTCTCTCTCTCTCTCTCGGTCTCGTTTTCTACTCTTTTCTCTCTGCTCTCTCCTCTCTCTCTCTCTCTGCTCTGTCTGTCTTTTGTCTACTTCTCTCTCTCTCTCTGTCTCTCTCTCTCGTTTCCACAGGTCTCTATCTCTCTCTCGCATTCTCTCTCTCTTCTTCTCTCCTCTTTCTCGATCTTCGTCTCCTGCGTCTCGGTCTTCTTTCTGCCCTCTGCCTTCTCTCTCTCTCTCTCTCTCATATATATATATATATATTAATATAATCTATTATATATATAACGTATAAATATAATTATATAATAAGTATGTATATATATGTATATATAATATATATATATATATTTAGTTTATTATATATAGATTATTATATTATATATATGACTATATAAGGTATAATTAATTATTTAGTTGAGTATTTATATTATATATTTATATATACTATATTATATATTAGTCACCCTTCAAAATTCAAC
>JABUQX010010942.1:0-5000 GCA_015478945.1 Trachelipus rathkii
AATCAATTATTATTATTATATAATTATTATTAATATTATTATATTATTATATTATTATTATTATTATAATTTTATTATTATTATTATTATTATTATTATTTATATTATTATTATTATTATATTATTATATTATTATTATTTATTATTATTTTATTATTAAGAAGGGAAAGTTACACAATACTCGAACGATGAAAATACCTCCCATTTTTAATGGTGCGCCTTTCTCTTTTGCGTTCATATTCTTTACACACTTCATCTCCAGGCAATTTATTATGACACCAGTTGATCCACATATTCATTATAACACATACTTAAAGTACACACCCTTTCTGACAACACCTTACAGACATTCCCACTACTCATATCCCCTATGTGTGGGGGAGAAAAGAATTGCCCACATCGTAAAGTCTGCGTTGTCGTAGAAGGCGACTAAGGGACGGTGCTAGTTGGGTTGGCTCCCCACTACCACCTATCTCTTGCTAGGAAATGCTGATGCACGCCTCGGAGATGGGCGTGATCGCCGTAACGGCCTTCTATCTTTCGGTGAAATTTATGAATCGTATTGGGTACATGGAATGTCGAGGAATAAATGTGAGGAGAAGAGGAGAAGTTGATGGAGTATTTAGAAAGGGCAAATTTGATGTGCTCACCTTGACTGAAACAAAGATGAAAGGAAAACAGTGAAAATGAGTGGTTGTTGTGTTAATGTGTGTGTGCTGGTTGTTGGAAAGGAATTGAGAGGGGAGAGAAAGGAGTTGCAATTTTGAGATATTTTGTGGTCCAGAGCTATGGTAGACTTTGTGTGTGTGAGTCCTAGAATTCTAATGGTTAAATTTTAAGTTTGAAAAGGTTCAAGGTATGTGTGGTTTGGACGTATGGTCCATCTGAGGGAAGCGTTGAAGAGAGTACGATTTTTTGGCGATAATTGAGATGATGTTTTGGATGGTGAGTAGGAGCTCCAGATTGATAGTGTTGGGGGACCTGAAATGGTTGGATAGGTGATTCAAAAAAGGGATGTTATAACAGGTGGTTTGGGTTCGGAAAAATAAGAATTGGTAGGAAGGTTGATTTATTTCTGTAGGAGAGAGGTATGTGTGTAAGTAAACTTTCTTTAAACACAGAGTATCCATAAGTATACTATAGTTGGTGTACGGTTAAGAAGATGGTATCGAAGTTGATGAAAATATGATGATCTTTGTGTTTGTGAAGAAGGAGATGTTGAATTTTGTGTGGTGGATGTTAAATCAGGGAGGGGTTTAGGAATGGGATAGTTCGGATCATTATGTTGTTCTTATGTAAAATTAAGTTATGGGGGCTTGGATGGAGAGGAAGGTGATTACAGGAAGGAAGTGGGTAAAATTAGGAGTAAGAAGTTAAGTGAACAAAATAATAAGGATAAAGTATGTAAGAACGCGCATTCACAAGTAAATCAGTTGAATGTGAACTAGTTGAAAAAACAAATCTGGAGCAAATGAAGGAAGCAATTGTTAGCAGTGCAAAAGAAGTATGTGGATGTTCTTAAAGTAGGAAGGTAAGAATGTTAACAGTGAATGGGTGGAATGAAGGGTGATGCAAGCGGTTAAAAGTAAAAAAGAAGCGTGGTTGAATGTTACTAAAAGCAAATGATTGAAAATTTCCAAAAGAAAGATGCTTCGAATTATATAAGGAGGAAAAAAATTACTAAGGTGCATAGTAGGGAAGAAAAGAAGACGGTAAAATGGAAACAGTTTGAAGGAGGATGAATTAGGGACTTCCAAGGGAATAGGGAAGCTCTTCTGGAAGGAAGCGCGAAAGTAAGAATGAGAATAAGGGGAACCTGCTGAGAATAATGAATAGGTATTGGGTTTTTTTTTTTATCTGAGAAAAAGGATGTGAGGGGAGTGTGGAAAGAACACTTCGGGAATCTGCATAATTGGCAGTAAATGAAGAGTGATAGTGAATGTGTGGGTTTGATGGTGCAAGATGAATATGTTATTTTTGGGATGAGGTATTAGCAAGGAGAAGAAGAGTAAAATGTATTTAGTTTTTAAGGATTGCAACAGGCGTATGATATAGCGTTAATAGGGAAGCTCTATGGCAGGTTAGTGATATAGTGTGGTGTTGGTGGTAGACTTCTGAATGGAATCAAAAGTATGTATTGAGGATAGTGAGCGTGTTTGTAAGATAAATGTTGTCCAAAGGTGATTGGTTTTATTAATAGCGGAGTTAGACAAGGTTGTGTTTATGTCTCCTTTGGGTTATTCAATTTGTAATATGGATGGGGTTATGAAAAGAATTAGAGGTGAGGTGGCAGGAAATGGTGTTTAGAATGATGGAGAATGGAAGATGAGTGGAGGGTGCCCTTACCTATTATATGCGGATGATTGTTCTGTGTGGCGTGATCCGATAGAGAGTTTGAGAGGATTGATAGAGAGATTTGGCAGGCGTGTTGTAAAAGGAGGGAAGTTTTGAAAGTAAACGTACGATAAGAGTAAGGTATTGTGTGAAGTGAGGACACTCCTCAGTGTGGAGTTATGTTAGATGGTGAGCAGCTGGAAACAAGTGTCTGAGTTTAAATATTTAGGGTATGTTGGATGAGAAGGGAACGGATGATGATGGGTGTAGTAGGAAAGTTGAAATGCAGGAAGGTGGCTGGTGCAATGAAATCGTTTGTGTATGTAAAGGGGACTAAGTCTTGAGTGCGCTAGGGTCTTGCATGAGGTATGTTGTTACCTGGTTATTGTAATTTAGTAGTGAGACTATGGTTTGGAAAAGAGGTATAGATCTAAAGTTCAATGTGTGTCAGATGGACAATCTTAGGGGCGAGCTAGTTGTTTGAAGATAATTGATAAAATGAGAATGAATGTATTAGAGGAGTTATTGTGGTGTGAAGAAAGGGGTAAACGAGGAATAAATTTAAAGTATGTTGAGATGGTTTGGTCATGTGGAAAGGATGAATGATAGTCGGGTTGGTTAAGGATGTATGGTGGTGAGTGTGTTGGGAACCGACTGGCTGGGAGACCGAAGAAAAAATGGATTGAGTCAGTAAAGGAATGTCTGCAGGAGATAAATGTGAGTTTGGCAGAGGCAGAAGAAGAAACCTGTATATAATAGGAGTGAATGGCGGGGTTTGTGAGGGGTTTGGTTGTGGCCCAATCTGGCCAAGGGATAAACCCTACATTGACAGGATGCCACAGTGAGGGGTCCGTCGCAGTCCTTGAAACTCTTAGGGTGGATTTTCTGACTGAGACGAGTTCTCACTAATATGTCATATTTGTCATATTCTTCTACTACTATTCTTTTCTGATGCATTACACGCACCTTACCTCCATTCTTGGGGGGGAAAAAAGGAAGATGAAGAAATATATATATATATTATAATATATATATTATATTATATATATATATATATTTAATATATATATATATATATATATATATATATATATATATATATATATATAATAATATATATATATATATATATATATATTTTTTTTTTTATATATATATATATTATGCCCATTAAGAGTGGGTATAATGGCTTGTGACTCTTTTTTTTTTCTCCTAAAATAAATAAAATAAAAATATAAAAAATAATTGAGTATTTTCTCTTGTTTTAAGGTGTACCTCTCTTGACCTTTGTTAAACTTTGTTTTATATTTTTGTTGCAATTGTTTTGACATTTGAAATTCAATGTCATTGAAATTTTTACCTCAGGTTTTATTATTATTATTATTAATATTATTATATATTATTATTATTATTATTATTATTATTATTATTATTATTATTATTATTATTATTATTATTATTATTATTATTATTATTATTATTATTATTATTAATAATATATTAATTAGATTATTTGTTTTGTGTGAGTTCATTTTTTCCTGAATATCAGTAATAACTTTTTATCACTTGTGCAAAACTTTATTTTTATTCACAGACTTTGTGTTCACTGTATCAGAATTTAAATGATTTTTTCTTTATTTAGTTTTTATTTGTTTCCAGTCCAAAGATCAACCAGCTGAAACATCTGCGCTAGAAGCTGTAAGTGCAAGGTATGTTAATTTTTTTTTTTTTTTTTTTTTTATATAAATTATTGAAAGTTAAAAATATTTCATTCAAACTTTCCAAGGTAAATAAATAAATGAGGTCTCAAAAGAAAGGTTTTTGGAAATATATAAGGGGGAAAAATGAAGACTAAAAGTTGTATACATAATAGGGGGGGGGGAAAGAGATAAATAAACAGGTTGGAATGAGGATGAATGGGAACTTACAAGGGAATAGGAAGCACTTCTGGAAGGATGAAAGGCTGAAAAAGAAAATAAGAGATTCTTTACAGAATAATGAATAGGGATGGTACTTTCGTGACTGATGAAATGGATGTGAGGAGTGTGTGGAGGGAACACTTCGAAAAATCTGCGTAACATTGGCAGAGATGAAGAGGTTATAGTGAATGTATGTGTTTTTGAAGGTGTAAGAAGAAATAGATATTTTGGGGAGGAGGTAATAGGTAGAGTGAGAGAGTTGAAATGGTAATTCCGCAGGTATAGAAGGAATTATTGGTCAAATGATCAAGAAAGCAGACGAGATTTTGATTGACTGGATATGGAAATTGGGTAACAAAATGTTTATGGAGGGTTTAGTTCCAAAGATTGTAGAAGAACAGTAATAGTACCCTAGTACCCTTATATAAGGGTAAGGGAGATAAGGGAAACTATAGGGGAATTGGATTATTAAATATTGTAGAGAAGATATTTGGTAGTATTTTGTTTGAAATAGTATGTCGAGGAACTGACTGGCGAAGAATAAGGTGCATTTAAAGGTGGTAGAGAATGTGTAGATCAAATCTTCACATTGAAACAAATGATTGAGAAAATGAGAGAAAATAAATTTTATTTAGGTTTTATGGACTTGCAACAGGCGTATAAAGATTAATAGGGAAGGCAGGTGTTTGTGATATATGGTGTTGGTGGTAGGCTTTTGAAAGTAATCAAAAGTATGTATGTCGATAG
>JABUQX010010942.1:10000-17500 GCA_015478945.1 Trachelipus rathkii
AAGTTTAAACAAAAGTGGTTTAATTTTGTGCAGGGTCTTTATCGCCCTGAAGACTTACCCAAAAAAATATCCAGTGTTGAATTTTTTGATATTAATAATTCTTACAGCCCTGTTAGTTGGACTTTTACTTCTACATTAGATTTTCCATTCATTTTCCGAAACTTATGGACTGAAAGGCTCATTATTGCGGTAGATTACTGCATACAGACATATTTAACTGGATCTAAATTTAGTAAAACCGATCCAAACCCCTTAAACTTAAATGCTGAAAGTGAGGGTAATTTCTCTGACAGAAGTAATGTAGAAAATGTTGTAGAAGAGAAAATTGAAGAGAGCCTACCTAATTTGAGTTCCACTAGTTTTAAAAATAATAAAGAGTTTGAAGCTGAAAAGATTGAATCAGATTGTGAAGAATTGTTTATTAGTGATGAACTTGAGAGAGAGATTCTAGAAGAAAATATTGCCGAAAAAGAAATTAAAGATAGCTTACCTAATTTGAGTTCCACTAGTTTTAAAAATAATGAAGAGTTTGAGGCTGAAAAGATTGAATCAGATTGTGAAGAAATGTTTATTAGTGATGAACTTGAGAGAGAGATTCTAGAAGCAGACTATGATGAATTTGGAGAAGATCCAGTTGCTGAAGGTGATTCTGTTGTAGAAAATGAGAGTTTAAATGATGATAATGGTGGTGGGCTTGGTGTTATGCTAACTGCAATCAAAAGTGCGGATTTGGGAACCATATCTGAAGATTTAAGCAATGAACAAAAAGCAAGTGCACAGGGAAACATAATTGTTGAAGCAATTGATAATACAAATTTATTGAGCACCAATATGAATTTGCCCCAAAATGTCAACATAAATATTGATATGGTTGAGATATTAGAGACAAAGGAATCAGATAAAATAGAAAATGATTCTGCCAAAGTGGTTGAAAACACTGTAAATGATGAACCTCTCAAATTAAATAGTTGTCAAGTAATACCTAAAGAGAATGAAAGTTTGGAATCCTTAGCAACAAAGGAAACAAATGATAAAAATATACCTTTTATCTTGAATAGTGGCAAATTTGTGATGTGTAGTTCAGGATCACTACAACAGTCTGGGGAATCATTTCAGGAAAATATTTTACAAGTTGGGAATAAGTCTTCAAACTTATTTAAAGTTGATAATATTAAAGTTAATGATAGTGATAATGGGGTAGGTAGTAATGATTTAATTCCTTGCAATAATATTGATAACCAAAATCAGACCGAAAACTCTATTAGTGCTACAGATTCATCATCTTTACAATTACAGAAAAACAGTGAATTTAATGTTTCTAAGGAGAAAAATAGTATAATTAATAATGATGAAAATCTTTCATTTAAAGAGATAATTGCATCATCACCAGTTAATGATGCTATAAGTGAATGCTTTGTTGGGTTGGAAAAAAAGAGAGAAGCGATTAAGGTTTCAGATGCATCCTTTCCCTTTCAAAATGAAATGGTCCTAAAAAATGACGCAGTTATTGAAGAATGTAAAAAGGATTCATCCTATCTTAATGAAGGGTGTAAAAGGAATGAGGTAAATTCAATGCAAGACAATTTTGATGCTAAGGTTTCACTACCAAATAACGTATTTCTTTCTTATCCAGATAAAAATTTCTCTGAGATAGCTGACACCTCTTCACAAGATGTTTTCAATATAGGAGGGAATTCTAAAAAAATTTGTACTGATAATAAATTGATGGAATGTGGCAAAAATTTATGTAAGGATTCAACAGATTATTCAGATATCTCCTCATTTGATACTTTGAGTAGACCTTGCCTTGACCACCAGACTTCCAATGATTCTAACTTGTACATTACAAATTTAAGTAGTGAAAATTGTGATATCAGTGTTAATATCAAGAGCAACATAGATAAAAGTTTGTGTTCAGATATTTCACATAATGTTAATGAAAGATTGAGTGATCAACTACCTGGGGGTAATATAATATCAATTAGTTCTCCAGAAGAAAATTTTACTTGTTCAAGAGTGGATAAAACTCTAGATAAAAAATTAGGTATCTCGACAAAGTCGGACAAACCTAATACACCTGATAGGCCTAGCATTGCTATTGTTGCTGATGATGATACACCTCATAGGTCTTGTATTAATATCAGAAAATATCTGTTGCTGATGATGATGAAACCTTTAATAATCAGATAAGCACTATTTTTGTAGGATCTGAAAATGGTGAAATATTTATTTGCCGCAATGAAATCTTAGAAAAATGTTCAAACGAAGTTAAATTGTTTTCTAACAGAATTCTAGCAAATATTCCAGACAATAAAGAGCTTTATAATGATGAAGTTAAAGAGATGAATTTAGTTGAGAGTCAATACCTGAAAAATGATGAAAAAGTAAATGAGACTGGGAAGACTGTTGAAAGTTTCGTCACTAAAGACATTAACAATATAATACATAATCCAGATACTGCAAGATTTCAGCCAACATTGAGTAAAAATATTGGTAATTGTGTGAGTACCCAGGCTTTAGAGATGAATGGTAAAGAAAAAGAAGCAAATAATAAATTACAAAATATGGATACTGCAGGACCTCAGCAAACATTGATTAAAACCATTGAAAATGTCACAAACCAACCTCCAGAACTGAATGTTAAAGAATCTCTCACAATAAATCAAGATTGTACTTTGACTATTGTTAGACAGACCGATGAAATGGAATGGGAATCTACTTCCAAAGAGAATTTAGAAGATACTGAAAATCGGAATGTCCCATCATCTTTTCTTGAGGTTAATCAAAGTGGTACCAATCAGTCAAACAACAGTATAATATTAGGAAATAGTTTAGAAACTTCTACCAATATTTTTCCATTGGAAGAAAAATCTCCAGAAGAGGATTCTGTCAGTTTATGTGATGATAATAAATCAGATTCGATTGAAGATAACCAAGAACGGCTTTCATTCGAAGAAGAAATGGATGCTGAAATATTTGATGATGATGATGATGATGATGATAACACAAACATGGCTAGAGATGTTCTAGAATATGACAGTGAAAATTCATCAAAAAGCCTACATTCTCCAGGATTAGCTAAACCTAATAATAAGAATATGCCAACACCTAAGTATGCTTGCCATGCTTTGCTTAACAAAGATTCGGACATTATTTTCGATATGAATAAAACCTCAGATGCCCAATCTATAAATGAAGATAATGAAGCTAATTTTAGCAGACATATTGATGCAGCTGAGAGATTAACCATTAAAGAGACTTTCACAGCTGATGAAGATGTATTTGTTTGTCGAGTAAATCATGGTGATTCAGCTGTAAAAGACAAGGAAAATATAGTTATTGAATTAGCAGAGGAAGAAGATAACCCTGATGAAGGTGATAAAATGGAAATGCAAGATGACTCATTGAAGGAAATTGTTTTGGAAAATAAAGATGATGAAATGGTTGATAGCTTAGAAAAGAATGTAAAAATGAATTTGATTATGACTGATTTGATGAAAGGTGCCCCATCAGATACAAATTTTGATCATGAGAAGTCAATAATGAAAGATGAATTGGAAAATAAAGCTGATCATCCTTTAGAAGAGCATGATAATAGTCCAGTAATGGATGACTCAACAGATCCATTTAACATTGTAAAAGATTTTAAGAACGCTGATAATCCCACAAATTGTTCAAAGAAGGATCCCCCGACTTCCAAAGATTGCTTCCAGTCTTACCGATTTTAAAGAGCTTCCACACAATTTTTTAATAAACACTCATCATAGACTCTCTCAATTTTTAAACATCTCCGCCATACTCAATACTTTAAAAAAACTTACCTAAATCTCTTTTAAGACTTCTTTCCTCTTACTCTATATAAATATTCTTTCCATGAATATTTGTATTGTAGTCTATTGCCTTTTTTATATTAAGTTAAGAAAACATTAAGAAACGCTCATTATGGCCTATTCTTCTATTTTAAAAATTGCCATCTCCTAAATATTTTAATTGTAATCAACACAGTATAGTGGTGCCAACCTCTCGTATAATTGACGTCATGAGAACGATCGGTGATGAGTTGCGCTTGCCTCAAAAACTGTTATTATATTAAATATAATTTTAAACAAATAAATTGTACTATGGACGATATATACACGTGTGTTTAAGAACAACAGGGTGGGACGTAGGGAAAAGATTTGCTCTAATTAGACCGCGCTGTTTTCTCATTAGCTATAACTTTTTTGTATAAACTTTAACATTTATTTTGTAAAGATTATATAACAATATTGGAATATCTTTTTTAATTTTGTGAGGTAACAAAAACTTTTCCTTATTTATTTTCTGGATTAGTTGATTTATTTTTAGTTTAAATGTATTTCGGTAAGCCGATCGTAAAGCGACAGATATTAGGCAAGGTTCATAGGGCTTCTGTGGATCCTCGTAAGATCGTAGCACTAATTCCTAGATAGTTATCCCTCCTAGAATAGGATCGAATTTAATAAAAAAAAAAATCTTCGAACTCACGAGCGCTGCCCATTCTGGTGGAGAACTGTCTTCAGTGTAATCACATATTTAGAATCCGGGAAGAATGAACACTAACTCCTGTGACTGTAGGAATCTGTCCTCTACGATTACGTACGAGAGCATACCTAACCTATATGATACAATTCTATATATTATACCTTCAATCCTCTATTAAATCTGCAAGTGTGTCACAATCAGACAATTATATAGTATAATATATAATATAATAATATTTATTATATTTTATATATATATATATTTATATATATATATATAATATATATATATATATAATATATAATATATAGGTAGTTTGCCTACTTAGGCTCCCAAGGTCACATGCGTTCCTGAAGTGTTTATTCAGTTGATAAGATAAAAGAACACGTGTTTCGAGATAAGGTAATTTTTATGTTATGTTATTCGTAATTGATTCTTTATTTTTTTTATGTTATTAATTATATTACTTTATTAATTATTCATATTATTATTATAATTGATTATTATTATTATTATTATTATAATTATTATTATATATAATATATATTATTATTATTTTATTATAATTATATTTTTTATATTATTTTATTAATTATTATATTATTTATAAATTATTATGTATTTTTATTATTATTAAAAATTAATTATTTATATTAGTATTATTATATCTATTATATTATTATATTATTATTATTAATACATCGAAAAATTGAGATCCGCAGATGATTTCAATTTGAGCCGCTATTCTTCAAGCCTCAGACTGGCGCTCCAGTTCACCTCACGCTGCCGCACCACACGCACGCACCGCAGCACTGGCGCACACACTGTCCGCATCACTTCGACTGACCGGTTCGCCCCCTATTATATATATATTTATAATAGGTATACTATATATATATATATATATATAATATAATATAATATTATATACTATTATATATCATAATATATTATATTATAATCAGTGGCGTATTTAGGGGGGCCAGGGGGCCATGGCCCCACCGAAATTTTGTAGACACTGAAAAGTTATTTGAAAGTTAGCATATTCGTTAAATACAATACAAAGTGAAAAGTTAAATTATCTTAATGCATTCGTCAGATTGTCAGGAACAAATTCGTTAAGTCATTAAGTTAAAACTAATACTTATCTTTTAAGAAAATGCAGACATTAGATTCAGCTGATTTTGGAAGAATGTGTAAGCACCATTTGAATCTGAACTGAATATTGAAATTGCTGTACCAAGAATTACAAATTCCAAAAATACAGCTCAACATAGTCTACTTTCCTGACTACAACAGACTCTATTATGCCTCTTTTTATACATTTTTTATGAGGATGATTTAATATCAGCATTAGGAGAGAACGGTTTTTTTAAATTGTTTCCTTGACAATTTGCATACGAACGGTGTAATGTGAACTAGGAAGAAGAAATAAAAGGATTGGTGAATATTTTACAAAGGAAGATCTCGGAAAGCCCAATTGAAGATTTAGTAAAAGCAAATGGGAATTTATGAGTTGAGAAATGCTCAACCAGCACGGTCGCCCAAAACCGCATAGATGGAAGTTATCTGTTCGAGTCCCATTTTCCAAATGATTTACATCTTAGTTGCAAATATGGCAGTACTTTTAGCCATGTTTAATGCTTCAGTTGAAAGAAGCTTTTTAACATTAAGGACTTCTGAAAACCCTACTGAAAATATCTTTGGAATGAAAAGACTTATGGACTTGCCCATCCCTACATCATCAGAAAGCTGTGAAAAACATTAGAAAAAATTGAACAGAACTCTAGCATTTAATAGTCACAATTAAATTTAGACAATTATTATAGGCAAATTTATTTAGTAATTATATAAATGCTTCCCATTTTTATGTTCTTAGGAATTTTATTTGTCCATCCACTTCTAAATCACTGAATATATATATATAACTATATATATATAACTATATATATTATATAAGTATAATTATTATATATAATATTATTGATATATAAATACTATTATATATCTATATATATAATTTACTATATATATATTAGTATATATTATTATATTACCTTATTATTATTTCAGCTATCATACAGGGGGGATTAATTAATAGTAATGTTCACTCGGTGCTTTATTGACATAGTGATACGGACAATTGAACAGATATGGATTGACTCTAAGTTATAGTAAAATGAGGTAATGTTATGCAAACAATTCGTTAGAAAATGATGATAGCACACACATAAATAACAAATAAATGGCAGAATCCTATTCTAAATGAACCTGTGTAACAGGAGTGGACTTGAATACTCTACATCGGTAGGGATAATCAAAAGACTGCTCCGAGTGTAACCTGGCGGTGTCCCCATCTTGGACTTCCGCATTGGACTAACTCTTTATGTTGCGCCGCTCCTTTTTTCTTTCTGGGGAGAAAGAGCGCGAAATACTTAGTTTTAATAATAGAACATACGGTATACAAGTATGAGGCCTTCACTACCAGAGATTTGAAGTAGTAATGAGAAACCGGCAAATTTAGCCTTTACAGCTGAACCTTTAAGACAATCAATGCTTTGTATACAAAGATTCATATCAATTTCAAACTTAGAACTGTGACCTTGGACGTGGGAAACAAATAATGTTTCTCACAAGTATGGGCACGTGACCGCGTGATGTGTTGTGATTAGTTTCACAGTCTTTTTTTTCTATACCCTACCTTCGATAAAATTAACATAATGAGAGAAAGAGGAGGAAGATGAAAAGTTATTCTGGAAAGAGAAAGAAAACTCTCAATAAAAATCAGAGCTAGTATAGCGACATTTAATACGTCTTATTGGATCAGGTAAATTACTTATTATTTCATCTGAAAATTGTTTCTTCTAAACCCTTTCTTATCAGTTCCGTTCGGTTTTCTCGGTCTTGAACTGTACTTTCAATGTAGCACTCTCAAGGTGAACATAAATGTTATCCACCGTTTGATTCTTTGCATGGAAACATATTCCGGTTAAGAGT
>JABUQX010010942.1:22500-30000 GCA_015478945.1 Trachelipus rathkii
GTATAAACATATATCTAATATATGTATAAATAGGAATGTATATATATATATAATATATTATATATATTATATATATATATATATATATATATATAATATTTAGTATTATTAATATATTAAATTTAATATAAAGTGTTTTCCAAAATAATTAAATTTAGCATAAAGTGTTATAGAGTGCCTAAAATAAGCAAGTCAACATTAAAAAAAATTTCCTTGTAAAAAGAAAAAGAAAACGCCAAAAAGGGTGTAAGCCTTTTTCATTGAAATGAATTATTCCTGTACCTTTTAAACTAAAATGTAAATTTATATGTATAATTTTGTGTATAAATGACTTTTAAAACAAAGAAACTGTTCTAGGACAAAATAGATAGCCGTCTCAAGAGAAATTAAACCAAATCATAGACCTCAACAATAGAATAAATAACCTTATCACTCCGCTCAACAAATAAGAAAACACCTAATATCCAAACACTATGCAAAAGACCGATCACTAAAAAAATATTTCCATGCAATATTAAAAAATCACACTTCTCAACACTCAAAACCACCACAAACACACGAAACCATATGTAAATAAATCAATAAAAATCCCAGCTCAAAAACCAATGCAATATTCTTATATTCAAAAATTAGCCACAAGCTGCCAAAGTCTACTAATAAACAAATAATTAAACGACTTAAAAGGTTGAAACCCAACCAATAGAATTCACTCTCTCAGAAATTCTCAACATTATTAAAAACCTTAAAAGATTACAAGCATTCGGGCCGACCATATATTCAATCTTCACCTCAAGCACCTAGGAACCAATGCTTTTGCAGTCTTAAAACAAATATTTAACGTTGCATAGGGAATCAACACTCTGCCACCTCTATGGAAACATGCACACATAATACCAAATTTAAGACCAAATAAACCACCCAATAGCCTAACTTCGTATAGACTTTTATCACTACTCTCTACAATATCCACACTACATGAAAATTAATCCTCAATAAAATTTCCCCCCTTATTCCCCTATCAGATTCACAATATGGCTTTCGACAAAAGCACTCTACCACCACTCTCCTAACCGATTTAATCCAACACATCCTCACAGGTTTTAACCAAACTCTACTCCTCACCACCACCAGCGTATTATCCTAGTAGCAATAGACATCGACAAGACAGTTCATACAGTCCCCCGTCACCTTTTAAAAGTCAAAGTCCTAAATACATATATAACCATAAAAAAAAGGAAACCTTTTTTCTATCCTGTCGTACAACTAGAGTTATCTAAGGATACAACTCCTCCCTCAAATTCAAATTATATATTGAAGTCCTTCAGCGAGCCATTCTTTCACCTACGCTCTTTAAACTATTTATGCACAACCTCCCTTATTCCACTTCCCTTTCTATAAAAATTAATAGTTATCCTGATGATCTAACAATCACAGCTCAAAATCCTTCTATAAACATAGCATGTAAGGAACTGCAACAATATATAATCCAACTGCACCAGTGACTAACAACAAACAAAATGTCGGCATCACCCTGGTGCTCTAAGGCTTCATCTGCACCTAGGGCACAGAAGGGTACAACATTACAATTGACAACCCATTTTCCATTTATGAAGTTTTTCCCAATATCTGGATCTGATGATTGTAATACATCCATCTCAGCAAGATACAGTGAAATCATACGTGCATAATGTAGTCTATTAAGAGCAAAGAAATATTTCAGAAAGTCATGAAGAGAACCCAGGCCGAGATTTCAATCAGATGTTCTAACAGATCTGATAAAACACAACATAGACTGTACCATATCCACATATGAACGCGCCATCTTGAAAACTGGTTCCACTGATTTCTTAGATAACCTCCTACATCAACATTACGAATGCCCTGCACCAGCGAAGGAAAAGATTCACAAGCCAGCATTATAATTTCTGAATATACAATACGCTCCTCCCCTCTCAGATACTCTCATTATTAAACACATCCACACACACATCAGTTAACTTTAAGAACGTCCTCGGCATATACCCAAATAATTCCATACTTCAAGCACCATGCCGCCTGAAATATCCATAGGGAACAAACCTTGGACCGCGTCAAACCCGCGTAACATTCTGTCTCGTCTCCACCTGGGCACCATCCCTCCCTTCCAGAATAATTAATTTCAAAATTAATAAAAAATGCCTTTTCCAAGACTAACGATGACATACAACATCTCTTACAGACGTAATTGATTCAACGAACATCAGACAACAACTTCAAATACATATTCTAGACCTCTGGCCCTCCGTTGTGGTAGTAACAATATAAAATCGGAAATATGCCCGTTTCTAGTTGGATGGGAGAAGAGGCTACATAAGCATATATATATATATATATATATTATATATATATTATTAATATATATATATATATATATATTATAATATATATATATATATATATATATATATATATATATATATAATATATATTTATATATATTATTATATATATATATATAATATATATATATATATATATATATATATTATATATATAATATATATATATAATATATTAGTATATATATATATATATATATAATAATATATTAGTATATATATATATATATATATATAATATATATATATATATATATATATATATATATATATATATATATAATGCTATCTGGCGCCTTCCATCAACTGATTATTATTCTGCTCTCAGACAAGGATTCCGGTCTTACTGGCAGGAGAAAGTGCTGGATCGAATGATCAACGGGGAGGCGAAACTTAGAAATATAAAGCAAGCATCGGTGAGTGGTATCCTCTCATCGACGAAAGCGCTTACACGATGTGGTACTTGCACGCCTCCATATTGGCCACATCAATATCACTCACATTCACTATATGTCACGGGACCCTCCCTCCATCTGCCCGTTCGTTAATACCCCGCAAATAAGGCCGCAATCTGTTCGCATAATCTTCATTAACATTGTTCCCACTGGACCCTATTGGCCGTCGTCATTTTTCTTTCCCTTTATTCCATAACACCTTCAGAAAGATTATCCCATATCTTATTGAATTTTCACACTTAGCAGTAACTTTAATTTTTCTTGATCTTCAAATGTGAATATTCTTCCACAACATATGATTTTGTTATGGCAATATTAGGACTATTTATAATGTAAGGATAAAATTTATTTAGTTTTTATTATTTTGACTGAATATTCATTTCATCAATTCAAATTTTCCTTGGAACATTTAAAATATTATATGAACCAGAACCCACCACCAAACGAAGTTGATTATTCAACCCATTGTGGCCGCTTCTTTGTGAGCCGTGTTGGTCCTGTACAATGACTAAATATATAATATCAACATAAATTATATAATTTTATTATATATATTATATATATGAAACGATGTTCGCTTCAAAACGTTATACAAAGTAAAAATTAAATATTTATTAAAAAATTTATTTAAATTAAAAAAATAAAATTTAAAATAAGTTTGTATTTCATATTCGGTAAAGTATTCGCGTTCGGTAAAAAAGGTTCGAATATTCCGAATATTCCGAATATTTTGATACAAAGTAAATACGAATAATATTTTTGAATTTTAATCTTAGAATTTTTGATTTTAAATACTAAAGTCATAGATTAATAATATTTTCTATGCTAAAGTTTTTATTTAAAAAGTTTTCGTTTCTATCATTTGAGTTTCACACGGTAAGAAATCCTTTCACAGTTTAAGCACAAATTTCGTTTAAAATCGAACATGACGGCTTACGCAGTTTACTTATGTTTACGAACAATTGGAATCATCTGTTGTGATTGAGCCCTGCGATTTGGAATAAACACAAATAAAAAAAATAGTTTATATTACAAATGATAGATCAGAAACTATTGTGATGGAGATCAACGAATTTGAATAAAGTAGATTTGAAGCTGATTTTATTGAATTTTTTGAAACATCTTCAATTCAAATGGGCATTTCACGTAGTGAGAACAATATCATTTGATTTCTTTACGAATATATCAAACAGGAAAAAAGTATGATTATTACGCAAATATTTGGGACAATTTTATAATTTTTAAAAAAAAAATTCCCATTGTAAAAAAAAAAAAATCCTGCCTGCTTTCTTCTGACATTTGTTTTGTTTGCATATTTTGCAAGCACTTCCTAAATTCGGTAAGTACAGGGGAAATAGTAACCATACAGAATTGAGCAATTCCTTAAGTTTGATAAGCATTTCTTACGATTTTGTGCTAAATTTGACAAAACAGACGCAAGCTTAAGCATTTCTTAAAGATTATAAGCACAAATGACCAAAACGAAAACGCCTTTAGTTCAAAAAAAAAAAAAATGTGACAGAAAAGAGTGTGTTTAATTAATTATTTCAGTTGCATTATAGGAACCGAATTCATTTTAAAATATAATTTTTATTAAGTGTTTTGTTTTTTTCCTAAAGGGGTGAAGTAGTGATGCATCGGATGTCAAATTTAATGCGGGTTATGCGGATGCGGATGTCAAATTTAATGCGGGCTATGCAGATGAGACGTCGAATTTAAAGAAGGTTATGCGGATGCGGATGTTAAATTTAATGTTGGTGATGCAGATGCGGATGTCACATACATTACTAGAGTGAAGTATCTCTGAAAATTGTCTAGAAAAATATATGAAAAATATTTGAAAATAGTTTTTAAATTTTAATAAATTTTAATAAATCTTTTAATCTTTTAATTTAAACATCCTCTTTAAAATCGGTTCAGTTCAATTTGCAAGATTAAACAAATGATCCTATATTATTATTATTATTATTATTATTATTATTATTATTATTATTATTATTATTATTATTATTATTATTATTATTATTATTATTATTATTATTATTATTATTAATATAATATTAATTAAATTTATTATATATATATATATATATATATTATTATTTAAATATTAATTATTATTATTTTATTATTTTTTTTAAATAAATTATATATTAAATATATATATATAATATATATATATATATATATATATATATATATATATATATATATATATATATATATATATATATATATATATATATATTATATATATATATATATATATATATTTATATATATTATTATTATTATTATATATTATTTATTATATATATATAATATATATATATATATATATATATATATATATATATATATATATATATATATATATATATATATATATATATATATGTGTGTGTGTGTGTGTGTGTGTGTGTTTTAGGGTATCCGAGCACCGGAATTTTCCGCACCGCACCAAAGTGAGAGCAATAACAATTGATGCACCGCAACCGCGTCTTTGGACAAATGCGTACACGCACTGCACCGCACCTCACCGCCGCCACACCAATGAGAACATCACATCCCCACCCGACTCGTCGGCCAACCCCTAATATATATTATATATATATAATAATATATATATATAATATATATATATAATATATAAATATATATAACAATAATAAACTATAGAAGAAGTTTTGGTTACTGCAAAACTCTTAATAAAAGAAGGGATTAAATATTATAAAGCTTTCTACAAAATCATCAAAACTCATTACCAAGTTAGATACTTGAAACAATTAAAAAAAAGATTATATGCATATAATAGACATTTTAAATGTTTTATTTATTTATTACTATGATACAAATATAATAATTTTATTCAAAGGATTATTTTTATATTATATCTTATTATTATTATTATTATTATTATTATTATTATTATTATTATTATTATTATTATTATTATTATTATTATTATTATTATTATTATTATATTTTAAAGAAAAGGAAGTATTATTAATTATTTCACAAATTTGTTTGAAAAAATTGGGCTACTTTGTGTCACAGACATCTTCTCACAAATATCAGATCTATCACAGACGAAATTTATGCTTTTAACTCCACGTGTTTTTATCCAAATATCTTTCATGTGAGAAAACGCTTCAATTACTTAAATTACCATTATTGAACAGTAAGATTAAAAAGAGATGCAAAAATTGTTAAAAACTAAATGCATTGATACTTACAATTAAGGTAATTTATTTCTTTCAAAAACGTTTAAAATAGCTCACTCAGACACATATTTTATCAACCTCTTTCCAATAAAATCTTTCGGAACACTGATGAGAATTGAGAAGAAAGGAAAATTCCCAATTCTGTACTCCATAAATTTAGATATTTCTAATAGTATCGATACTTTTCAAGCAAAGTATCGAAACAACCGATAGTTACCCATGTTTCTTCTCAAGGAAATTCGACTCGGTCAGTAAAAGAGATTTTGTAAGATCAAATTCCATGGGACTTAAAAATAACAAGACCAAATTTTTTGCATTTATGAAAAGTGATAAAATTTCAGCTGCTCGTTCATGTGGTTTGAAAAAAATTTAAAAATAATAATAATTATGAACTACTACACTACTACTACTACTACTACTCTACTACTACTACTACTAAATAATAATAATAAAATAATATAATAATAATATAATAATAATATAATAATAATAATAATAATTAATAATAATAATAATAATAATAATAATAATAATAAATCACTTTTCATTTAACCCATGGTTTTACAAATATATTTTATTAATTCATAATGTAATTAATTAATTGTAATCACCGAAACCCCTAATCCCATGAATTTGGGGGGGGGGAGGTTCATTACGTACCGCAGCCAGATTCCTGGTCAAGGAAATTGATATTCTATGTATTTTCCTAACCAATGTAGATAGAGTTCGCAGAAATCTATGGCTTGATAGCAAACCCTGGCTTTCGCTTCATCGAATTTGATGTTCTAATCACCCGGTGGACATGGTTTTGAATTCAGATAATAGAAACAATGAGAGATGGTGTAATAATTTTTTGTTATAATAGATTATTCTGTTGTACGTGTTGGCAATGTTTATAGTGATGTGTGGGTGTAGAATGCTTAGAAGAATAATGTGTTATTAGTGCATTGTGTGGAAATGAGAAAAGAGTAATTCACTATGCCTAAACAGGGGGTGTTTCGAAGTGGGTGCCGCCAGCAATGTGCCAGGGGTGCCGGCACATTTTTTTTCAATTTTCACTAAAATTTTGAACTAAACGATGCAATGGTGGTCACATTTACAGAGCTGTCTTTTATTCAAAAAGTAACTGATGTCGATTGGCTGCTTAAATTGGGATACCTTTCCGACATATTCGAAAAATTTTCCGGGGAAAAAAAAACCCCTAAAATGGGGAAAAAAAAAAACCACCACATCTTTTTCAAGGGAAGGGAGGAAGCACAATTAGAAAAATAAATGCTTGCGCAATTGTTTTTTTTATTTTATGAAGCGTGTGTTAAGAGCAGAGACATCTCCAACTTTCCTCGGTTGCAATAATTTGTCAAAACCAATGAGATTCAGCTTCAACTGAACTTAATCGAAATTATTACTGCCCACTTGGAAGGTTTGGAAAAAAACATTGTTGAA
>JABUQX010010943.1:0-7500 GCA_015478945.1 Trachelipus rathkii
AAAGGGGAAAAGAGGAGATAAACGCCTATAGTCCTGCCGTCTTGTGGCAACGGAGTCGCGCAGGAGGGGATTCGTCGCTCGTTTTACTAATTAGACATCACAACCTCTGCTTGGCTTTCGACATGGTGAGAGAGAACCTCCCCCGCGCCCATCTCCGTTTTGTTATTCGTTGACTTTATATCACCCATATTATTTGTAAGAATTGTTAGATACCATCACAGAAATCCGAGCAATGTCCTTACTGACTACTTACCATCTTTCCAATTCGCGCTTGCTCATATTTTTTAAGATCCCGCCTAGACTTTCGAAGAGGCAAAGGTTTTTTGTTTTCTTCATGAGCTGAATATCCTTTCTAAATATGAACTCTAGTAACCGGGTTTTTTTTGGTTTTGTTTTGTGTCAGAGACCCTTCTACTGTTGTTAGTGCTGCTAATCGATAATAATCGATATTTTATCAATAATTGTAAAAATACTAAAAAATATTATATTAATTATTATAGATCATCATCCATGTACTAATATTGATTATTATTATCTATTCATTATTGATTATTATTATTATTATTATTATTAATTATATTATTAATTATTAATTATTATTATTTATTATTATATTATTATTTATTAATTATTATTATTATTCATAAAACTGGTTACGTTAGTGTATAGATTCTCAACATAATAAATTTTTCCATTTTTTTAGAAAGTCTTTTTTGTAACGGATTTTTATCAAATCTCCTTCCCTCCCTAGACCTCTCTCTCCCTCATCTCTTCTGTTATATATATATATATATATATATATATATATAGTATATATATATATTATATATATTATATATAATATATAATATATATATAAGTATATATAGTGTAATAAAACGTTAATGAGAACAATGTGGTGGTCAATACCTTTTTATCTGCAATTAAAGAAGAAAAATCTTTTGAATCTGGATTAAGCAAAGACTTTGCCGGCAAATTTAATAAACTACGCTTCCTTTACGGCGCTAACCTTTATTTTTCGCTTTATATAGTAATATATATAATATATATATATAAGTAATATATATATATATATAATATATTATAATATGTATAGTATATATATAATATTACAATATAAATATATCTAACTAATAAACTATTATACTATTATGTACTAATATATCTTATATATATGTATATATGATATATATATAGTAATTATATATATATATAGTGGTGGTATATATTATATATTTATATATATAAATATATATTATGATATAGTATATATAGAGGCTCCTAGCTCAGTGGTAGAGCACTCGCTTAGCAAGCGAGGGGGCCCAGTTCGAGACTGGGTTTGGAGTGAGAGAATGTGAGGCTATTCTCTTATTTGACTCTAGCTTCGGCCCACTCAGACGATTAAATTGAGTCACATTTGTGGTGTGCTTTGCTACAAATGGGAATTAATTCGCGGCGTCCGCGATAGGCCTGGCCCGCCGCGGCGACTTTAGCCGGTAGGCCCGTTGTTTCCCAAGGCTTTCACTCGAGGGTCACCACTGCAGGCACGAAAGTCCTTACTGGGGATTAGAATTATATTATTATTATTAATTAATATATGTTAATATATGAATATAATATAATGTATGAGTATCTATAATAATATATAGATGAATATCGTATAAATATGATATAATTAGTATACTATATATCATTTATAATACTATAACATATAAAGTAATAACAGTAAATATTATATATCGTATCTCTTATATAACCTAGGTATGAAGCACGTTAATTTAAATAAATACATGCAGGTTATTGGCGAAATTATGTACATTAATATTATTCTAAGTAATATATAAATAATAAAATAAATTAAAAAAATGAATTAAAAAATACAAAAATTAAAATAAATATAATATAAAATAATAATAATAATAATAATAATAATAATAATAATAATAATAATAATAATAATAATAATAATAATAATAATAATAATAATAATATAATTATTAATAATAATAATAATGATAATAAAAAAACAAGGAAAAGAAAGAAATTTTTCACAATTCTTGATAATATGAATTAAATTTTTTTAAAAGAGCCAGAACATCTGAAATCACGGATTGTGTTAATAGCTTTATTAAATTTATGTTTTTTATTTAATTCCAAATTGAATTTTTAATAAATGCGAATATTTATTAGTAATTCCCCGAGAATGTTATTCAAAATGGTTTTCTTTTGAACATGATCAAAATTTCCTCTTACCAATTTTAATCTCGGTCCATCTATTATTTTATTATTATTATTATTATTATTATTATTATTATTATTGTTATTATTATTTTATTATATTATTATTATTATATTATATTATTATTATTATTATTATTAATATATTTTTTATTATTATTATTATTATTATTATTATTATTATTATTATTATTATTATTATTATTATTATTATTATTATTATTATTATTATTATTATTATTATTATTATTATTATTATTATTATATATATAAGTATATATATACTATATATATATATATATATATATATATAATATATAATATATATATATATATGTGATATTATAAGTATATAATATGACACGTATATTCTTCGATAGGTAATATGGAGAGAAAAAGAGAGAGAGAGGAGAGAGAGAGAGAGAGAGAGAGAGAGAGAGAGAGAGAAGAGTGAGAGAGAGAGAGAGAGAGAGAGAGAGAGAAAGAGAGAGAGAGAGAAGAGAGGAGAGAGAGAGAGAGAGAGGAGGAGAGAGAGAGAGAGAGAGAGAGAGAGAAGAGAGAGAGAAGAGAGAGAGAGGGAGAGAGAGAGAGAGAGAGAGAGAGAGAGGAGAGAGAGAGGAGAAGGAGAGAGAGAGAGAGAGAGAAGACGAGAGAGGAGAGAAAACTTTTTAACATTCGAGTGAAACTTGAGCTAAATTTTTATTTAAATTTTTGTACAAAAATTGTTTAATTTTTTTTGTAGTTAGTAAAATATTTATTTAATAAAGTATATAAAGAAACACTTATTTGAATAAAAGAAATAACAAAAATAATGAAAAGACAAAATTATAAATCAAAGAACGAAAAAAAAAAAAAAAAAAACAAAGTAGAAGAAAGATGGACAAAGAATCGAAAACAAAAATTGTTAAGATTTAAAAGCCAAAAAATAATCACGTTCAACAGATATAATAATAATAATAATATATAATATATAAAATAATATATATAATAATAAATAAAATAATGATACTAATAATAATAATAATAATAAATAATAATAAAAAATAATAATAATAATAATACTCTATAATTTGGATAAACGATTAAAAATATTTGATGAAAAATGATTAAATAAAAATTACAAAATAAATTAACAAAATATTATAGTTTTGTATTAAAACTTATATTAAATTTAAAAAAATAAGCCTTATACTTGCATAGTTTTGTTTGTAAATATATATATAGTAAATTTAAAAAAATTTTAAGATAATTTTAAAAATAATTTTTACTCTTTGTTGCATTTGAAGGTTACTAAATAAATGAAAATAAAAATATTTTCTTTTTGGAAAAATAAATATGATATAAAAATATGTCCAAAAACATCCAGAATTCCATTGCTGACCTCGAAGAGTTCTATAAAGACGACCTGCCATGTAACCAGCAATTAGACTCATGAAAAATATTATTATCTATTATGTCTATTATTAATGATTATTATTATTATTATTATTATTATGTTATGAAATTATATAGTTATTAATTATTATTAATATTACTATATATATATATACTATATATATAATTCATCATATTTCTTTATATATATAGTATATATTATCTATTTGAACTGAAAAAAAATTATTATATTAAACGTAAAAGCTTCTCATATATATATTATATGTATTATATTTTTATAAATATATATATATACTATATATATATATATATATTATATATACATATATATATATATATATAATATAATAATATCTTATATATATTATTAATATTATTAATTATTGTTATTATTATAATATTATTATTTATTATTATGTTACATACTGTTACTAATATTTATTATATGATTCATGATTATGATTAATGAGATATAATATATATTATATATTATATTATATATCTATATATATATTATAATAATATATTTATAATATTATATAGATATATATATATATATATATAATATTAATAGTATATATATATAAATACATATATATAGTATATATATAATATATATATATATTATTAGTATTATTATGTATTGTTATTTACATTTATGTATTATTATTAGTATTTTATACGTGTTACTATTATTTATTTTATGAATAACTTATATTTTTTTTATTATTATTATATTATATTCATTATTATTTTTATTATTATTATTATGTATTATTATTGTTTATTATTATTATTATTATTATTATTATTATTATTATTTTATTATACTAATATGATTATTATAATTATATTTATACATTATATATTATATACTTATATTTATTATTATTATTATTATTATGTATAATTATTCATAATTATTCATAATTTCTATAATTATTATAATTATTATAATGTATTTATAATTATTATAATTATATAATTATTATAATTAATTATATTATTAATTAATATTAATTATAATTATTATTCATTATTATTATCTATTCATTGATTATTATATTAATTATTGAATAATTATTATTAACTTATTATTATTATTATGTAATTATTATTATTATTATTTTATTATTATTATTATTATTATTATTTATTATTATTATTATTATTATTATTATTATTATTATTATTATAATTATTATAATTATTATAATTATTATTATTATTATTATTATTATTTATATTATAAATTATATTATTACCATTATTATGTTATAATTATTATTATTTATTATTAATTATTATTATTATTATTATTATTATTTTATTATTTATTATTATTTTATTATTATTATTATGATATATTCATCTCTTATTAATAAATATAAATATCATAGGATAGAATCTGCTGTGACAAAAGGAATTTTTAAAAACGAATACATACAAGCTTTGTGTTTGATGATCATTATTCATTTAAATTCCATTAACGATAACAAGAGAACACACACACACACACACACACACACACACACACACACAGCACACACATACACAACTACAACACACACACACACACACCCCACACCACACAGTACACACACACACAACATCACCACACCCACAACACACCACACACACGAATTCGCACACCCATCACACCACACCACACACACACACACAGCACACACACACAACACACACACACACACCACACAACCACACACACACACAACAACACACCACACACACACACAACCCTCACACAACACACACCACACACACAAAAAAAAACACACACACTCTACACACACACACACACACATCACACACACACACACACACACACACACACACACACACACACACACACACACACACACACACACACACACACACACACACACACACACACACACACACACACACAAAACAAAAGCACACATACAATATTTCACATAGCAGATCGGAAAAACACCAAAGATTTTTGTAAACACACACACCAGCCACAACACACACACACACACACACATTCACGATCACATAACACTATCACATACAGCATACACGACACCATCACCACACACAAGTAACACACCCACACACAACACACATCACACACACACACAGTGACGCACACGCACACCCTTATATATATTAATAGTTATATATATAATATATATATATATTATATATAATATATATATATATATATATATATATATATATATATATATATATAGTATATATAATATATATATATATATATGCAGGTAAGTAAAGAGGTAATAATAGTGAATGTGAGCGAGTTTGATGGTATAAAATGAAGTAGGTATTTTGTGAATGAGGAAATAAGTAGAGTGAGAAAGGGGAAAATGTGAAGATCAAATTTTAACATGGAATCAAATGAAAGTGAAAATGAGAGAAAAGATGAGGAAACTATTTTTAAAGTTTTGTAGACTTGCTACAGGAGTATGTCAGAATTAATAAGAAAGCTCCTGTGGCAGTTGTTAATGATAAACGATATTATTCAAGTAGACAACATGCCACCGATTTTCCGGACTTGCAATAATAGATGTAAATTAATAGAATACATAGTAGAGCTATCTTTTCCAGGTCCTGGAAGGTCTTTATGCGTTTTCGAACTTCTATTTCGGCTTCTATAATTGCCGATTGACTGGTAAACCTAACTTCAGATAAATCACGATATTAAATTGGCATTTTCCCGAGGAGAAAATAATTCTCGTAATGTTCTATGATCTAGACAAGGTCTTCAAAACCACATGGAGAACGCTCAGCCGTCAAAGAGTGAGGTCTTTTACAGTCTCTCTCTCTCTCTCTCTCTCTCTCTCTCTCGTCTCTCTCTCTCTCTCTCTTCTCTCTCTCTCCTCTCTCTCTGTCTCTCTCTTCTCGTCTCATCTCTTCTCATCTCTCCACCGTCTCTCTCCTCATCTCTCTCTCTCTCTCTCTCTCCTCTCTCTTCTCTCTCTCTCTCTCTTCTCTCTCTTCTCTCTCCTCTCTCTCACATGTTCTGACTCTGTTTTTTTTTTTATTTATAACAGTCCGTTAGCAATACTTATTAACTATCTGTCAAGAATCCTGTTTATATAAGCTTGTATAATATATATGATAACGTATCAGACGATCCAAGGTTAGATTCTTATATAGTTCTCCTCCTAGTTCAAAGGATAAAACCCGTGATGTGTAAATTTCTTAATTTTTTTAAGGTGACCTTGTCCATTTAATTATGTTAGACTCCTATAGTGGCCGATTCGTATGCCTTGCAAGATCTACTTCAAAAATCTATTGGTATCACAGTGCCAATAAAGACTTGGTGGAAAATTCTTCTGGATAACTATTCCGAATATAATCGACGTCCCGGTCCAGGACTGGTAGTCGGGAAAAAGTTCAACAAAGGAGTTTAAGCTTGGCTTAATCTGAAACCGCGAGTTCTTTCCTAGTCCTCTTTCGGCTTGTCATCACCGCTGTTTTTCCTTCATCGTCTAAAATACTTCTTCTGCTCCGTCGACATTCAGGGCTACTAGTAGGAATGCTGGCCTTGTGATCATCCAGGAGAAAAACTGTATAGCATAAGATGAAAACCCTGAAAAGTGAGAAATGCATCTACAATCGAAATGATCTTGAATGCATTTTCCCCTATCACAGAAGTAGTACTTTGCCCACCTCCCACAAGTTTTCATTGAGACTTTGCCACCGGAATATTCAAATTCCTCCATCTAAACACTGTGTCACTTATCCCACAGACTTTTGTCGGGAATGTAATATATTGACTCCTATCTGATGTCATTTAATTCCCGGTCTCAAATCAATACCAGCAGTCCCACATTCTGACTGAATTTCCAAGAA
>JABUQX010010943.1:15000-17500 GCA_015478945.1 Trachelipus rathkii
AAGGGAGATTGGGTATTTTTTGATGGGATATATGGCGTATGCGACGATTAGCATGTTGAGTGAAGAGGAGATATACGGGGATGGTGAGGCTGTTTGCGAGAGGTTGGAGGAGGCAGGGATGAAGATGATATGTCATAAACCAGGGATATTAATGGGTAACCGAGAGGAACGATGAAGGCATGAGATGATGGTGGGGGGGAGAGGAGATGAAGGAAGTGGATTCCTGCGATTATCTAGGTGGATGTTTTAATAGAGAGGGAGGATGTGGAGGAGAGATTACCAGAAGAATGGAAAAATATGGACAAACTATGAGAGTTATTGTAGCCCATGTGAAGGACTGAAACGTTTGGAATGGATGTTAAAAAATAATCTTCGAAACGTATACTGACCAAGCTGCTGATTAATCGGAGCCGAAAGTGACTCTAGAGCAAGAAGAGAGCAGAATACAGGGGCAGAAATGAAGCTCTGAGACAAGTGATGGAAGAATCAGAAGAGACAATAGGAACGAAGTAACCAGAAACACTGTAGGAGTGGAGAAGAATTTATCTGAAGATGGATCTGGGAAATGAAACGGCTGGGGACTCTGGAGAGGAATGCGCCGGAGGATACGGAAAGATAAATGGGAGTGGACATCGGAAGGAAGAAGACCGAGGGTGACCGAAGAAGGATGGACGAACGGTGAGATTTAAAAAGATGCCAGCTGCAGACAATGAGATGGTTGAAGAGAAGAGAAGTGGTCCAGGAAAGGGATGTCTGGAGAGGAAGACCCTCGCGCGACTGACAGGATGAAAATCCTTTCTGGGAGAGGAAGTAGAAGTAATATATATATATATATTATATATCTATATATATATATATATATATACATAATTATATATATATTATATATATATATATTATATAATATAATATATTATATATATATATATTATATATATTATATATTTATATACTATATATAGTATATTATTATATTATATATATATATATATATATATATTTGTAATTTGAAACTTTTACTATCCGGAATCTTAAGATAAGTTTTAAGTTTGATTTTTAATATTCTTTTAAACATTTATTTAACATATTATGGATTTTAGTTTTGTGTTTCTTTTAATTGACATTGGAAAACGTAAAGTTTATTTTTAGGTTTTAACTAAATATTCCAAGTTTACCATCACCTTGGGATACTTTTAATTTTTTTTCCTAACATTAGTTTTAGTTATACTGTTAGTACGATCGCTTGTGTGTGTGTTTGTGTGTGTGTGTGGATTGAGTAAACGTGTAAATTTTTAAACTATTAGAGCTTGTGTGTGTTTGTTTGTGCGAGCGGCTGATCGAATGACAGGTCGAAGTAGATGTGGGGGGTGGGCGCAGGGGGGTTTTCAATTGACTTTGCTCACGGTTCGCGCTGCGTGCTAATCACGAATTTTGTGGAATAATCCTCTCTAACTCTGAACTACCTAACATTTTATTATTGTTCTGAGACCCAGTTGGCCAGGGATTCTTTTCAATAAACTTAATATCTCTAACTATAAATTTTTCTATAATTCCGTCTAATGTGGTGTCTGTGCTCTATAAACATAAACACGTCTGTCATCTCGAGAATCTCTCGAGATCTTGAATCTCCCTAATTTTGATGTTCTTGTTAAAAATCTTTTCTTATACTATCATTATCTTGGTTTCTGCTATACTGCCCCCTTGAAAGATTTTTCACGTTTTTTTTTTACTATCTTAATACTTCTCATGAGACTGTTACTGTCTTCATCCAAATGGTGAGATCCTCTATTTAGGGTATTTCAACGTAACACACACTGAGTGGTTGGGCTTCCTCTCAACTGATCGCGGCGGGGAGGAGTCAAACATTCACATATTCTCAAGATCTTGGAAAGTTAATTAAGGAACCTACACATATTCGCGATCGTCATAACAATTCTTGAATACGCATTGACTTATGTTCAACCGCTACTTTCCGTTTTAATACACATTCTCCTCTATTGGAATCTGACACTCTTGTAATCTTCTTATACAACTTTTTTTTCTCCAGCACTCCACAGCCTCTAAACGTAATTTTGCACTTTAATCGGGCTACAATGGGGAATTGGTGTTTTTTGGCTAAGACTACTCTTGGAATGATCTCGCTTTGTCGGATGCCTCGGTCAACCGCTGAAAGTGGGGCCGTAATCACCGATGGGATGAGCAGGTTATTCCTTCTTAAACTAAATCTTTTTCTCCCCAAAATCCATGGTTCGATGGAGCTTGTTCTCGGGCCATTCAGGAGAGAAATTGCGTATCGGGCATGGAAAACTCTCATTCTCGCTTTACTTCTTACTATTTCATTTGCCGGAATGTTGCAGGGATACTATTTCGACAGGCTAGCGCACTTTCACTAAGAAGAAGTGGCACAACTGCTTGGTTCTCCTACAGATAAAATTTTCTGGCCCAAACATCTCTAATAAATTTTGTAAATCTGCCTTTCTCCTTATTCGCTCTGAACGGT
>JABUQX010010943.1:25000-30000 GCA_015478945.1 Trachelipus rathkii
ATATATAATCTATATATATATATATTATAATAATATATATATATATATTTAAACAAACAATATATATATATATATATATATATATATATTCTGCAAAACAAGGGCAAAATTGAAACTTCCAGGGTTTCACTGTTCCATAGAAAACACAGTGAGGGTCCGAACCCTTCTGTTACTAAACACAAGGGTAGAGAGTACCTCCAGACTTCCTCATGACTTGTAATGTAGATTGCTTTCTCTGATATACAAAAGGATATTTCCCCTCACAATCTTCCAACATGCACACAGTAAATGAATATAGCTTCCTCTTTTAAAAATGTTTTTAAAGAAGAAGGGGCGAGGGGAGAGAGGCGGGTGGGGGGTAGGGTAGGGGAGCAGAGGGGGATGATAAGCATACGCGTTAAAGGAGCAGATTTGTTGCTCATATATTTGTCTTACAGTTTCTATCAGCGGATACAGCGGATACAGCGGATATCAAATCTCCCTTAAACATGACTCTAAAATTGCTTCTGAGTTTGATAATATCACCTGCTTCGATAATAGCCTGTTGGTGCTCTATTTCAAAGTGTCTTTCAATTCAAGTAACTTTTCCAATATTCTCGTTTCTTTGTCTAATTTCAAATTCTCGTCATTATTTCATATTCATTATGAAATTATAAAGATTTGCTTGGACATCAATTTCATTTTTGAAACTCTCTCTCTCTCTCTCTCTCTCTCTCTCTCTCTCACTCTCTCTCTCTCTCTCTCTCTCTCTCTCTCTCTCTCTCTCTCTCTCTCTCTCTCTCTCTCTCTCTCTCTCTCTCTCTTCTCTCTCTCTCTCTCTCTCTTCTCTCTTCTCCTCTCTCTCTTCTTCTTCTCTCTCTTCTCTCTTCTCTCCTCTCTCTCTCTACATGTTTTATTCCTTTCAATATAATCGGTATATATTATTAATATATATATATATAATATATATATATATATATATATTATATATATATATATATATTATACATATATATTATATAATATATTATATTATATATATATATACTAATATATAATTCATTAAGCTTGAACTGAAGGAGCGACATTATGCATGAGATCCTCGCGATAATCAATTAATATAAATAGAAATTTAATTAAAAATTATTTTTTTTCTTGTAAAAAAAATGTATTTTTTATCTGCATTCAGCAATTGCAATTTCTTCAATCAAAAGAAATAAGCGAAATGAATTTCTTGACTTGGTAACATTGTTTGCAAATTTTGGTGTTTCGTCTAAAAGGGTTTCTTATATATATATATATATATATATATTTATATATATATATATATATATATATATATTATATATATTTATATATTATTATATATATATATATATATATATATATATATATTATATTATATATATAGTATATATTTATATGGTATTTATAGGTTGACTCCAAGAGCGAAAATCAATAATTAATGTATGTTTTAAATAATTTTAGGGTAAATACATTAAATTTTGGGTAACCTAACCTAATCTACCTAAACCTAACCTTAACCTAACCTAAGCCTAACCAAACTTAACCTAAATTAAGCCGTAACCTATATTAAACGGAGTCACCGCACTTTATAAATGTACTTATATATTATTATTTATATTATATATATATATATATTATATATATTATATATATATATATCATATATATATATATAATTATATATATATACACATATATATACTGCTCTACCTCGCCCCCTCCTTCCCCCCTATAAATATATATATATATATATATATATATATATTTATATATATGTATGTATCTAATCTATATACGTGACATATATATATATATATATAATATATATATTATATATATATAATATATATATATATATATATATATATATATATATATATTTATATATATATTATATATATATATATATATATGTCCTATATATATATATATATATTATATATATATATATAAAGACTTGAAGAAGGCAGAAGTGACATTTAATTAATGAATAATTTATCAAAACATCAGTTCCACTGGGAATCAGCAACTAACAGCTATAATGGAAACAAATTACAAACAAAGAATTTATCAAGCTTTAGGAAAAGAATTTTTTTTTAGGTAAAAAAGTTGGATGAAATTTTGACGCATATATATATTATATATATATTATATTATATATATATATTATATTTATAATTATAATATATATATATATTATTATATATATATATTAATATATATATCATATATATATATATCCGCATAATACTCATTTCTCTATATAATTTAGCGAAGTATGCTGCTAATATATATAATATATATATATATATATTATATATATATATATATTATTATATATTATATATATATATATATATATATATATATATATATATATTATATATATAATATATATGAAAAGAAAGTGACCTGCTGAAGATGGATAATCAATCGATATATTATAAAATGACGGCAGGGAAATTGCCAATTGCCATTATATTAATAAGACAACTTAATAAATGCTTTCAAGAACACAAAATCCCTGATAAATAATTGTACAAACATTCAAAACATATTTCTGTATAAAAATAGAGATAAAGAAGACCTAATAGGACACAACACGGTGCTACAATTAGTATCCCCTTTCCAAACATTAGGGAAATTATTTTTTATTATAAGAGTTTTAAAGATATAATGAAATTGTGAAGGTTATCTAGAATAGATACTGAGGTGTGTAATGTTTTCTTATTCTTTTATATTATTAAAGTAATTTAAAATGTATTTTCTTGTTTTGTTAATAAAATTTACGAATGCAAATGAAATTATTATTATTATTATTATTATTATTATTATTATTATTATTATTATTATTATTATTATTATTATTATTATTATTATTATTATTATTATTATTATTATTTTTACTATTATTATTATTTTTATTATTATTGTATACGTTAAATTAAAAAAAGATACTCCCGGTGTTAATTTTCTCAATGCATTGAAGAAAGATTTACAACGAGAGAAATATTAAACCAATGTTCATAACTATCATCTTTCAATAGAAAAACTAATAACATTTAATATATATATATATATATATATATATATTATATATTATATATATATATATATATAATATATTATAGTATATATATATATTATATTATATATATATAAAATGTTAAAGAAAGAACATATAATGGAAGGTAAAGAATTAACTGCCTTCTCTGGATTGAACCACCGCATGTTGGCATAGGACAATATGCCGGTCCTATATTATTGAGCCATCCTTCCACCAAAAAACGTTGGATCAAAGACAATTATAAAGAACGAGTTCCCGTCAAGGCGACATCCCCAGGTGTCCAGCGTCCTATCTCTCGTTCTTTATTTTGTAGGAGTTAAATATTCGATATTATCGCAAATAAATTTTATGAATATGTTTTATTTTTTTTTTTAAAGAAAGAACATATAATGAGAAGGTAAAGAATATACTGCCTTCTCTGGGATGAACCACCGCATGTTGCGCGTGAGGACATTATGCCCGGTACTATATGATTGAGCCATCCTCCAACCAAAAAAGTTGGATTCAAGAACATATATAAGCATCCGAGTTCCGTAAAGGCGACATCAAGGTGTCAGCTGTTTCCTTTTCGTTCTTTTATATTTTTAGATGTAAATATTCATATAATCAATTAATTATAAGATGTTTAAACGGAAAGAACATATAATGGAGAAAAAAAGGGGTTTTAAAGATTAACTGCCTCTCTGGAATTGAACACCCGCATTAAAATATAAAGAACGAGAGATAGGACAGGTTGGACCTGGTGATGTCGCCTTGACGGAACTCGTTGCTTTATAATTGTTCTTGAATCAACTTTTTTGGGTTGGAGGATGCCAATCATATGTCCGGCATATTGTCCTACGCGCCATGCAGGTGGTTAATCCAGAGAAGGCAATTATTCTTTATTCTCATTATATGTTCTTTCTTTAAATCTTATATAATTGCGATTATTTTGCAATATTTAACATCTATATATATATATATATATATTATATATATATATATATATATTATATAATTACATCAAATCTCTGTCTATATATATATATTATATATATATATTATAATATATTTGATATCAATATATTTGGATTTATTCCTATTATTTGCTTTACCGAAAATGAGAATCTCCAATACTCTAACACGTTCTATCGCTTTTAACCTCCGCCCTTCTAAAGCTTCGATCTATCATATAAAGGGAGATTTGGAACCATCTTAATTCTTCAAATTTAATCTCCGATCGTCATTATTGCTTTAATAAGAAGCGCTCTAATAATGATCTTCTTTTTCTTCTATCATATTCTTGGTTCTCTGCTACTCTATATTTCGGTGAGTTTATTGGCTGTGTTACTAGACATATCGAAGGCATTTAAATAGCGCCTGGCACTGATTTCTTAACTTTCCTTTTATAATATTTATCCTTTTTCCCTGTGGCTTTCTCTCTGATTTCCTTTCAGGTAGTTCTATAGTAGCTGTTGCAGATGGCTGTCGTGCGCCTATTAAATCTATTAATAGTAGTATTCCTCAAGGTTCTGTCTTATCATCACTTCTTTTCCTACATTTCATTAATGACCTTTTCTCGATCATTTCGTTTCCTATTCACTCCTATACCGATGACTCTCCATCTTTCGTTATTCCTTCCAATTTGGGAGTCTACTCTCGATACGTCAGTAGTAAGGGGTGGACAACTGGCAGCCAGAATGGCAGCCGGAAGTTGCAACCGGAAGTTGTCCACCCTTTACTACTTATGTCAATTTACGCATGGCAGGATGGTGGTCATGGAGCAGCTGACTTCTGATCTTCCTCGTACCTCAAATTGGAGTAAAGAAAGCATGGTAGTTTCCATCTTTCTTCTCGACATAATCTACCACACAACCACCACATCATCATCTTCGAAACCACACAACTCAAACCTTCCACTGTTGTTAATATTCTTTGCATTTCCATT
>JABUQX010010944.1:0-10000 GCA_015478945.1 Trachelipus rathkii
AATAATAATAATAATAATAATAATAATAATAACAATAATCGTTAATTAATGAAAATGTAAAGTATTTATTAATGAAAGTTATATAACGCATACAATAAGTTGGTTTCGTTATTTATTTTATTATTCTGAAAAAAAAAAATTGTTTGATGTATGTGTGTTCGTGTACATTTTTATCGAAGTCAGAAAAGTATATTAAGCATAGGTAAGGCTAGCCTTCGATCCAGTTTTGTTTCCTAATAAAAAATTAAAGAATAAGCAATTGAATCTCTTGATATGACATTTATCACGCATATTATAAAGTAATATTAAAGTCAAAAATAAAAGGTTACCAGTTTTGTTTCCTAATAAAAAAGCAAATTAAGAAAATGTTGTTTTAACCTTTTCCTACATACTGGAAAGTAATTATTAAATGTATTAAAGGTAGCTTCACCAATTTGTAATCGCCTTTTTTAAAGACAGAATGTAGAATTTTTGCCCTCCTCCTAAATTTTGCCCCAGAATCATCCCTTTAAACGGCTCAACATTAAGTGGTAGACCCTTATAAAGTCCACTTGCTTTAGTAGCGCTCTTACATTTTGGAATATGAGCTGACTAGATTTAGTCGTTGATTGTCCTATGGTGCGCGGAACTATTCGAAGCTAGGAACAATTGTTGGTTGCAGTGTCAGATCAATGCAATTTATGACTTTTTTAATAGTGGCGCATGTATGTGAAGAAGTGAACCAATTTGGTCAAAGGGTCTATGACTCTCAAGAAATTACGCAGCCACGTCCACAGATTTATCTATTAGGAAAATTCTATCATCAGTTTCAAGTTATTGAATTTATTAAGCACAGGGTTGGCTAATACACAGCGGGTATGGAGTCTTCAATCGATTTATATGTATGGGCCTATTTATGATTGGGGTTTCTTAATCTCTTTACTTCCTTTTAGTGTTATTATGGGAAATCCTTTCAGTATTGCTCTGATTAACATGGAGTTTAACATCTGTTATAGTAAAAACTATTTTTAATTTACATTTACTATCTACCTATCTAGCTATGCTATCCGGGTTGATCTATCTCTATCTGGCTTCCTTTTATTCTGTGCTACAACTTGTCTACCTGCTTCTGCATGCCTGTTATCTATCTACTTGGTCTGGGCCTGCTTATCTAACTATCTATCTATCTATCTATCTATAAGAAATATATATATATATATATATATATATATATATATATAGATATATATATATATATATATATTATATATATATCATACTTAATATATAATTAGTATATATAATATGATATATATATATATATACTAATTATATAGTTATATTATATATATATATAAAGATATAAAAATTTTTGCCAAAAAGATATATATATACATATTTCCCAATACATTAAATAGTTTAGACGAAAATAACAGCCACATAATGACTTCTTAAAGAATATTAGGCAATTATTGAGAAGTAGAGTATGGTTGTAATATCGCCTTATTTATAACGTATCATAAAGGCTAAAATCGAATGTCATTTTTAAAATCTTTGGGGCGAGTTTTAAAAATATCTGTGGCGATTATTGCTTAATCAATAATCTGCCTCTTTCACTTATGAACTATCCCTTCTGCTATCTCGTCTCTCTCTCTCCTCTCTCGTTTTTTAAATAGTTATTAACTTAGTGTAATTTCTTACCATTATATTTCTTAGTATATATATATATATAGTATAGTATATATGAATAATATATATAATATATAATATATATATATATATATAATTATATATATATATATATATATATATATATATATATATATATAGTATGATAGAGTATAATATATATAATATATATAGGTATAGTAATATATATATATATATATATAATATAGGATCGATGTTGATGTTAATTCTGCCTCAACTCTCCAATATACATTTCGATTGTCATGGATTCCGAACACATTTCCATAAAGTCCAAATAAAAATTGGTGTAGAGTGCAAATTTTAAACTATAGTAATAAACAGCTTCATACCTTAAAAAATGTATTTTTAAAAAAATAAATCTATGTGAAACCTAACGTACTGAGCATAACTTACTTAAGGTGATCTAGACTCCTTAGCGTAATTTTATTTGTATATTTATATATTGTATTTCAACTGCATTGTTTAAAAAAAAACACGCTTTGGCACCATGCGCGCTTTGTACATTTGGTTCGATAACGTAGGTTTTAAAAAAAAGAATCTTTATCTCGGCGAATCAACCGGCATGAACCATAAATATATATGATATATAGTATATATATATATGAATATATATATATATATTTATATATATAGTATGATAGTATTCATATATATAATATAATATATATGATTATATAGATATAATATATATATATATATAGATATATATATAATATAAATATATATTATATACTGTATATATTATATAACGGGAAATTTTATAAACCACTATTCCCTGTTTAAACTTGTCTCTTGGTTTAATATAATATTAAGTATATATATTATATATTATATATATAGTTATATATATATATAGTATATAGATATATAGTATATATATATAATATATATTATATATATATATACTAGTTATATAGTATATATTATATATATATAGTAGTATATATATAGAGAGAGAGAGAAGAGAGGAGTAGAGAGAGAGAGAGAGCCGGCAGTGTGACTTGGGTCGAAGATGTTAAAGAGCTTGGGTTTGAGTTGTCGTGACCTTCATTTCTTCTTCTCTCTGCTCCTCTCTCGGTTCTCTCTTCTCTCTCTGTCTCCTCTTCTCTCTCTCCTTTCTGCTGTTTCTGTATATATCTTCTCCCTTTTTCTGCCTCTGTATCTGCACTCTCTCTCTCTCTCTCTCTCTCTCTCTCTCTCTCTCTCCTCTCCTCCTCTCTCTTCATCTGCTCTCGTGCATCTCGTCCTCTTCTCTCTCTCTTTATTCTCTCTCTCTCTCTCTCGTCTTTTCTCTTTCTGTCTTTCTCTTTGGTCACTCTTTTTCTATATATGTTGCCCTCTCCTCTCTCTTCTCCCTTTCTCTCTCACTCTCTCGTCCATCGTCTCCCCGCCAGTCATCCTCTCTCGCGGTCGGGGTTTGCTCGTCGGGTGCTCGCTCGGTCTCCTCTAGGGGTGGCGGCTGCGGTGTCTCGCTCTTCTCTCTCGTCGTCTCCGTTCCTCATTTGCATAGCTGATTCTTTGTGGGCCGTTATGAAGGGGCCTACATAGGCCTTTTACTATCTTTATAGATAGGCCCTACAGGCCTACTTTTTATTTTCCTTCTATATTAATCAATCTATATAATTTTTCGTTCTATCAATCTACAGTATCTATAGGCTATTTATTTGTATCAAATTATCAATATATAATCCTAAGCCTATGTTGGCCTATTTGCGGGCTATTTTATATAGGTGCCAATGTAGACTATTTCTGTCTTTAATTTCCGCTGTCCATTTCCATGGCCATATCTAGGCCTATCTATATGTTTTTCTTACTACCAATCTATATTTATTGCCTACTTTTATTAAAATAAAAGGCCTATATAAAATATTTATGTAGGCCTACATGTAGGCTGTTATATAGGAGGCCGATATAGACCATTTTCTATTTTTATAGGTCGGTATCTTTAGGCTCTACATATTTTATTTTCTTTATATATAATATATATCTTTATATTTTTTTCTATCAATCAATATATAGACCTATTAAATTTTCCATTTATGTAGGCCCATCTGTATTATGTTATATAGGGACTTTTATAAGCCTGTTTTTTTCTTTATAGGTAGGACTACATATCAGTAAACCTTATATTATTTTTCTTTCCATCAATCTACCTATATAGGCGGCCCCTTATGAGTTTCATGGCGGATAAATGTTTTTTTTGTTTTTTACTTTTTCACATATATTGTTAGTAAATGATACTAGCATTATTATTATTATTATTTAATAATTAAGGTGCTGATGAGAAAGATACGAAATTTGAAAATATTGAAAATTTAATAATAAAGAAAGCAAAAACGTTCATCTTGCATGAGAAAGAAAACGGGATTTTAGTGATAATAAGTGAACAAATTTAAGGTAACTTAAAAAAATACTGTTTGTGAGTAAAATACTTTCTGTATTGATTTTTTTCCATATATAGATTCTGTATATACATAACAAAACATATCATAACCTGAGCTTAGAGGGCAGTAAACCGCAACCTAACCTATATGGATCGACGATGCAGCAAAGCTCAACCTAGCCTATATGGATCGACGATGCAGTAAATTTCGATCTAACCTATATGGATCTCCTTTGCCGTAACAGATCTTCTCTTATTTTCGGGTAAGATTTTTGCACTACATAAAATATCCCGAGAAGTCGCTCTGTCCCGGGCGCTGCCAAAGGTACGATGCGCAAAAAAGTACGATTTTATTAAATAATTACTTTTTTATTATTTAAAATTTTTTAATCCTGCTAATCAGTACTCAAATTTATTGTTAGTATCATATAATAGCAGTATACGAAAAAAGAAAAAAAAAAGCCATATTTATCTTCACCATAAAACTCATAAGGACCATATAGGCTATATATTTTTTCCTATTAATCTATGTATTTTTTTTTCTATTAAATTATTAATATAAATAGGCATATATATATATGAATATAGAACGATAAGATCTATATATATATATATATATATATATATATATTATATATATATATATATATATATATATATATATATATAATATATATATATATATATATATATATATAATAGTATATATATAATATATATATACATATGCAGGCTTATTTAATTATGTAGGTCTTATTTCATATATTTATTAGAGGGACGCGAATACTAGGGCCTACTTATAGGAGTTATTATGAGTTATTATTATTATTATTATTATTATTATTATATTATTATTTTATGATTATGATTACTATATATTATATATATTATTATTATATTATTATTATTATTATTATATATTAGTTATTATTAATCATTATTATTATTATTATTATAATATGAGTTATTAAACTCAGTTAAACAATATCAAATCAATTATTAACACCATTGAATTGAAATTGCTCTAGCTACGTCGTCAACTGTCGACAATTAAGAAAAAATTAGTAGATTTTTGTTTTTTTTTTTTTTTTCTTTTTTTTTTTTTTTTTTTTTTTTTTTGTAAATTCTAAAAGCCCCTCACAGAATATATTATTAAAACTTAGGGGGAATTATGCCATGGAAAAACACGCCCCAATTTCTGGTATATTTTTAATATTTTCTTTCCTGATAATAATTAATATTTTTTTTTATGTTTACTGATAATAATAAAAAAATAAGAAAAAATGTATTTATTATATATTAATTATTGTTTTTAAAGATGATAAATATAAAATAGGGAATAATAGCATATCAAATTTCATATTTATTTACAATTAATTTGTCTATTGGAGAAAATAATTGGAAAAGATCAAGCTCATACGATTTTCGTGAAACTTTGTGAAGAAAGAAACACGTAATAAAAAAGATCGAGAAATAAACCTGAAAAAAATTATGAAGTCTCCAAATTTCATATGTATAACATATTTACTGCCAGATGCTTTTTTTTATAAATATTTTTATAGTCATATTGGCTTATGATGTGTTGAAATATATATATTATATATATATAGATATAGTAAAGTATATATATATATAATATATATATATTATAATATAATTTATATACTATTATATAATATATATATATCTATATATATAGTAAAGCATGTATATTATCGCATTGATCTGACAATAAATTATTTTTAATACAAGATATAGGAAGAAAAACACACCAGCGGGGGTTTGATTCTCCGATGGGTGTGATCGTTCTAAATGTGGATTCCATTTATATATATATATATATATATATATATATATATATATATAGTATATAGTATAAATGTATATATAATATATATATATATATATATATATATATATATATATATATATATATATATATATATATATATTATATATATATATATATATATATATATATATATATTTATATATATATATATATATATATATATATAATTCCCTCTTGAAATATGAGCCGTAGAAGATTTTTGTTGCTAATGACGCAAGATTTTACTGTTTATAAATATGCATAAAAAATCTTGCAGTGAAATATATAGAAAAGAAAAAAATATATTTTAAAAATTATATTTCGCAAAGACTTTTTCCGTAACGTAGCCTACGTTCGTACGTTGCTTATTTTTTCGTTCTTTTATCGCTTGAACGAAATTTATAATGTTTCGTTTTTCTTTCCTCTTTTTTTTCTCTCTCTCTTTTTCTCTTATCATTTCTAAATGTTTCATATGTATTTTATTATATATTAATGTTAAAATATATATACTAGATTATATAATAAATAAATAATTATATATATAAAATTTTTAAAGCAATTTATTTCCCCCAAAGAAGGAAATACACATATAAACAACGATAAACGAAAAATTTTGTGAAAAGAACGAAGAAATATGAAAATTTCATTTATTCTAAACACTCCAGTGTTGTCTGACTCGCAAAAAAAAGGAAGAAAAAAAAATGCTGCTCTTAGGAGAAGCTTTTCGAACTATCTACACAAATGTCGAAATCCTTATAAATAATCGACCAAAAGGGGGAACAAGCATTGAATATACATTACATACTCAAACTTTTCGCAATAAAGAAACTATTTCACTTATCCTTTATATGGTGTGTGACTGTGCGTGTGTATGTAAGATTGTATGTTTGTTAAGTGAAGTTTAGAGCAGATCAAAAAGTGAACTCTCTCTCTCTCTCTCTCTCTCTCTCTCTCTCTCTCTCTCTCTCTCTCTCTCTCTCTACGGTCTCTCTCCTCCTCTTCTCTCTCGCCTTCCTATAATCTCTCTCTCTCTCTCTCCCTCTCTCTTCACTCTCATATCATGGCTCTCTGTTCTTAACTGCGATTTTATATTATATATATATATATATAGTATATAGTATATATATATGATATATATATATAAATAATTATTAATATATATGATATATTATATATATATATATATATATATATATATATTATTATATACTAATATATATATATATACTATATATATATATATAGTATATATATATATATATTATATATATATATACTATATAATATTATATATAATATATATATATAATATATATACTATATATATATATATATATATATATTATATGATATATATATAAATAGTTATATATATATATATATATTATATATATATATATATATATATAATTATAGATATATATATAATAGTAGATATATCTGCAGGCATTACTCCTTAAAAGGAAGCTAAATAAAGACATGATTCGAAATCGCCGAAACGCTTACGCGTGAAACCTGAGCGTCCACGTTTAGCTAAAACTGGCGCAAGTAGAAAGAGCGCGCAAGAAGGTTCCAAAAGCTGCATTCTTAATTTTTATTTAATTTTAAATTTTAATGTTTTATTTGTTTCATTCTTTTTAAGGGGCTCGAACCGACGGAGGGACAGAGGGGACGAAGTCCCCCCCCGTCTCCCCCGCTGAAGGTTGAGAGACCATCGACTCTTCCTGCCATCTTTGCGGTTTAGGTTGCGGGTATTGCCTTAGTTAAAAAAAAAGTTGTTTTTGGGTAACTCTGGACTGCTCTATTGTCCTTGAAAATAATTCGAAAAAAATCGATACATTGTGTTGCGTTCGATATATTTCGATAGAATTATAGTTTTAAGAGGACAATTGTCATATTGTATAAGAGATTATATTGTATGTATTAATATAAATATATATATATATTAGTATATTATATGATATATTATATAGTATATTAATATATATTATATATGATATATCTATAATATATATATATATGATATACTAGTATATATTTAATTAATATGAATAATTTTAGAGTATTAGTAATATAAATAATACATTCTTATTATTATATATACTATTAAAATGTGAAATAGCAGTATAGGGGTGAATTTACAAGAGTCTTTTCAAAAGAAGTTTAGCTATAGCAAAAGTAAGATAAAAAAAAAAAGAGTAAGAATTTTGGTACCCAGATAAATAAAAATTTTATAAAAAAATAAATAAATAAATTAATGTATATAGTAAATACTTTAATCTTACGTCTGGCAAATGTTGTTTAACTGTTTTCATTCAATGAACGTTCGCAATTCAGTTTTTTCGTTCAGTCCTAGGTGTATTCGATAATTTTTATTTTTTAAGGGGGCTCGAGCCGAGGGGGACAGAGGGGGGACGAAGTCCTCTCCGTCTGCCACCCCTAGGCCGAGAGACCGCTGATCCGACTCCCTTCCTTCTTGCTGTGTGACGCGGGGGGGTATCCTTTAGTTAATATAGTAATATATATATATTGTATATATATATATATATATATATATATATAGTATGATATTTATATATATAATATATATATATTAATATAGTGTATATATATAGTATATTTATTATATTTATAATTATGCTGCTATAATTTCAGTTTCCATAAAAAAAAGAAACAAGAGGTCAAATTGTCGACATATCATGCACCAGGATTTATTGTACAGTCATTCTGACTCTTTAAATCTGACATGTAATTTCATATAGAATAATATGACCTATGTTATTTCTTTTAAAAATAAGCAGATGTTATATATCTGATAATCTATTTGCATACAACTTTTACTGTCAATAAACATCTTGAAAAGTCTCTTGAGAAACTTACCCATTCTGCTATTCAACCTATTAATATATATATATATATATATTATGATGATATAATATATAATATATATAGTATACATAATATAATATATATGTTATATAATAATATATATATATAATATATTATATAATATATATATAATATTATATATATATATATAATATATAATATATATATAGTTAGGCGCTTACTTTAAATAGATGTTTTTTAAAAGTAACATATTTTCTTGTCTTTCGTACAGTTTATCTGCGATCCTGCATCTTGCTTTTCATGACCCGGTGCCGGGTCGCAACCCTGCATTTGGGAAACGATGGGGTAGACTGTAGAGGATATGGCCGGGGAAGTCAAAAATGCTGCAAGGAGATAAAGGAACCCAAAATATTGACTTTAAAGGGATAGAAAATGGAAATCATGCAAAAAAAAGCAAAAAAATGAGATGATAACAACTAAGAGGGGACAACTAAAGAGATGGAAGGAGCAGTTTAAGGTTCTAAACACAGAAAGTGAGGTGGATGAGGGAGAGAACTAAATGAAAGAAAGATCTAGACATATGTTCAATGTGGAGAGTGAATCTAGGATCAGAAAAGATTTTAAAGAAGCAATGGAGAAGCTCAAGATGTGAAGTAACCCAGGGATAGTTCAAATATAGATTGAAATTTTTAAGGGTGATAATTCATAGTGAAGAAATTGTGGAAGCGCTTTAACTTAATATAAGAGACAGACACTTTCCCGCAGGAATGAAGGGATGGCCTGCTACTCAAATTTCTTAAGATGGAAGACTTAGTATATGCTGTTGTGACTGGAGGATTATAAGGTTACAGTCTATGCAGAGTTATATTCTGATGGATGTTTTGGAAAGAATAAGAAAGCGGGTAGATGGAATATTGTGGAAGGAACAGGCAGTTTTCTGAGAGAATGTATAGAGCACGTACAAACCAGATTAACATCCCGAGGATAATAGTATAGCGGAGCAGAGTATTGAATGGAATTCTAGTGTTTATATGACTATTGTGGATTTTGAGAGGCCATTCGATGGAGTTCAAAGAGAAGTGATGTGGTAATTGATGAAAAGGTAAAGAATGTCTGAGAAGATTATCAAAATCATAAAAGAGTTATACAGAAACTGTAAATGTAATTAATGATGGTTACTAGGGTGATATGACAGAGCTGTTGACAGTGAGCTCATGTGTTCAATAAGGGTGTTTCTTGTCACCTAT
>JABUQX010010944.1:12500-15000 GCA_015478945.1 Trachelipus rathkii
CAGGGTATAACCTCGAAAGGACAAGTTTTATGAACTACAGGAGAAATATTGTTAGATTGTACGCCTACTTAGTGTTACGCCCTGAGAGAACGGAAACAACATTTTAAGAAGAAATAATATTGTAAGTTGTAAATGAACTGGAGGAAGGTGGAGAGAGTAAAATAGCTCCGAAGTTGTCAGAAGTGGAAATAGTGGCAAAAATATGAGCGAATATTTCTACTTTAGAAATGGTAAGGAGCAGTTGTTCTTTCGGAAGATACTAGAGGAAAGAAAAAGGAAGAGCAAAGTTGTGAAAGAGGAAGAAGCAAAGTTAAGAAAGAGGAAGAAACAAAGTTGAGAAAGAGGAAGAAACAAAGTTGAGAAAGAGGAAGAAAGAAAGTTGAGAAAGAAAAAGAAACAAAATTGAGAAAGAGGAAGAAGTAAAGTTGAGAAAGAGGAAGAAACAAAGTTGAGAAAGAGGAAGAAGCAAAGTTGAGAAAAAGGAAGAAGGAAAGTTGAGAAAGAGGAAGAAACAAAGTTGAGAAGCGTAAGAAACAAAGTTGAGAAAGAGGAAGAAGCAAAGTTGAGAAAGAAGAAAAAGCAAAGTTGAGAAAGAGGAAGAAGCAAAGTTGAAAAAGAGGAAGAAGCAAAGTTGGGAAAGAGGAAGAAGCAAAGTTGAGAAAGAGGAAGAAGCAAAGTTAAGAAAGAGAAGGAAGCAAAGTTGAGAAAGAGGAAGAAACAAAGTTGAGAAAGAGGAAGAAGTAAAGTTGAGAAAGAGGAAAAAGCAAAGTAGAGAAAGAGGAAGAAGCAAAGTTGAGAAAGAGAAAGAAGCAAAGTTGAGAAAGAAGAAGAAACAAAGTTGAGAAAGAGGAAGAAGCAAAGTTGAAAAAGAGGAAGAAGCAAAGTTGTGAAAGAGGAATAAGCAAAGTTGAGAAAGAGGAAGAAACAAAGTTGAGAAGGAGGAAGAAACAAAGTTGAGAAAGAGGAAGAAGCAAAGTTGACAAAGTGGAAGAAAGAAAGTTGAGAAAAAAGAAGAAACAAAATTGAGAAAGAGGAAGAAGTAAAGTTGAGAAAGAGGAAGAAGCGAAGTTGAGAAAGAGGAAGAGGGAAAGTTGAGAAAGAGGAAGAAACAAAGTTGAGAAGCATAAGAAACAAAGTTGAGAAAGAGGAAGAAACAAAGTTGAGAAAGAGGAAAAAGCAAAGTTGAGAAAGAGGAAGAAACAAAGTTGAAAAAGAGGAAGAAGCGAAGTTGAGAAAGAGAAAGAAACAAAGTTGAGAAAGAGGAATAAGCAAAGTTAAGAAAGAGGAAGAAGCAAAGTTGAGAAAGAGGAAGAAACAAAGTTGAGAAAGAGGAAGAAGCAAAGTTGAGAAAGAGGAAGAAGGAAAGTTGAGAAAGAGGAAGAAACAAAGTTGAGAAGCGTAAGAAACAAAGTTGAGAAAGAGGAAGAAACAAAGTTGAGAAAGAGGAAGAAGCGAAGTTGAGAAAGAGGAAAAAGCAAAGTTGAGAAAAAGGAAGAAACAAAGTTGAGAAAGAGGAAGAAACAAAGTTGAGAAAGAGGAAGAAACAAAGTTGAGAAAGAGGAAGAAGCAAAGTTGAGAAAGAGGAAGAAACAAAGTTGAGAAAGAGGAAGAAGCAAAGTTGAGAAAGAGGAAGAAGCAAAGTTGCGAAAGAGGAAGAAGTAAAGTTGAGAAAGAGGAAGAAACAAAGTTGAGAAAGAGGAAGAAACAAAGATGAGAAAGAGGAAGAAGTAAAGTTGAGAAAGAGGAAGCAACAAAGTTGAGAAAGAGGAAATACAAAGTAAAGGCAAGAGGAAGAGAAAGTTGAGAAAGAAAGAAGAACAAAATTGAGAAAGAGAAGAAGTAAAGTGAGAAAGAGGAAGAAAAGTTTGAGAAAGAGGAGAAGCAAAGTTTGGAAAGATGAAGAATTAAAGGAAGAAGAGGAAGAAACAAAGTTGAAGAAGAGGAAGAATCAAAGTTTGGAAGAAGAGGAAGAATCAAAGTTTGGAAAGAGGAAGAATCGAAGTTGAGAAAAGAGGAATAAAAGCAAAGTTGAGAAAAAGGAAGAAACAAAGTTGAGAAAGAGGAAGAAACAAAGTTGAGAAAGAGGAAGAAACAAAGTTGAGAAAGAGGAAGAAGCAAAGTTGAGAAAGAGGAAGAAACAAAGTTGAGAAAGAGGAAGAAGCAAAGTTGAGAAAGAGGAAGAAGCAAAGTTGAGAAAGAGGAAGAAACAAAGTTGAGAAAGAGGAAGAAGCAAAGTTGAGAAAGAGGAAGAAACAAAGTTTAGAAAGAGGAAGAAGCAAAGTTAGATTTGACATCTTTTGCAAAATGCCAGAAAGAGTGTGAGGAAGAAAACCCAGAAAGATAATTGCATTTTCTACCCAGAAGAGTTTTACTGTTCCCTAGGATAGATTTATGACGATTTCAGGATGAAATGAAAGAATCATAAGACTCTGGAGCTTGAAGATGGCGATTACTCCTGAAAGCACTGAAAGCAGCGTCCCTTCAGCGAGTAGCACCAAAA
>JABUQX010010944.1:20000-27500 GCA_015478945.1 Trachelipus rathkii
AAGTCTTATTAGCTGAAATGGGGCTTGGTAGGTGATGTAAAATAATTCATACAAATTGTGTTGCGAAAGGATGTTTTATTCTTGCTAAATTAAATATTAGTTTCCAAAAATATGAAACTAAAACACGCTAGAAAATCATTTCTTATCGGTGTCCTAGAAGGATTTAAGGACAGTCACGTTATTTCCATAAATATTTAATTGAACTTGGGGTCATTATTTTTTTTTTAAAACAGTGACATGTATTAACATTATACTACTTTATGTCCTCATTATAAACTCTAGCGGAGCAAATATATATATATTATTTTGGATACAAGAATGATTTAGTTAATTATATATTTTTATTTATAAACTTATACAAAATTATATTGCAGCATGACAATTACACTTTTCAATCCTTGTAATCCGGCGAAACTGGGAAGCTTTTATCAGGATTGGTTTTTGGTGGAGAGTAAAATTTGTTGCATGTCCTCCCATTTTGCATGAGTGGCCGTCCGCACTAAGCTTTACCCTTGGGGAGCCCCTTATAACCCAGTTGTGCTAAGGAGAAGTGAACTGGGTCATTAAAAGTAGGGTTCTATTGCGTGCCCTTCCATGTTGCATGAGTGGCCGTCCGCACTAAGCTTGAAGCTTGGAGAGCCTCAGTTGTGAACTAGGTCATTAAAAGGATGGTTTTATTGCTTATCCTCCCATGTTGCATGAGTGGCCTTCCGCACTTAGCTCTATCCTTGGGAAGCCTCTTATAACCAAGTTGTGATTAGGAGAAGTGAACTGGGCCATTAAAAGGTGGGTTCTATTGCGTGTTCTCCCATGTTGAATGAGTGGTTATCCGCACTATACTTTACCCTTATAACTTTACTCTTATAACCAAGTAAAGGAGAAATGAACCGTGACATTAAAATAGAAGTTACAAGAAAAGATATTTCAAAGTTCATTTTAAAGCATAATTTTATAGAATATATATATATATAGGTTTAAAAAGAGACTTATTTGGAGAAGGGATAGCTGACTCACCTGTGCGGTGCGGTGCGGTGCGATATGGATGCATAACGCAATTTCAGCGTCTTGTTATGGTACGGTTGTAAAAAAAATATAAAGGTTCGGTGACGTGTGGTTTGACCATTTTAATTTATTCCGGTGAGTTGCTGCGGTTTTTACTTTTGACTCGGCGAAGTGCAGTGCTGTGAGCAAAACTTGGATTTACCACCATCTCTTTTTTTTCTTTTTAATAGAACACTTCACATCTGACGGTCATTTGCCCTTTATCTAGGAGGGAAACTTCCTTATAAAGAGAGTTACTCTCAAGGGATCGAACTAGGAATCGAACTAGGAATCTTCTCTTCAAGGAATCGAACTAGCAATCTTCTCTTCAAGGAATTGAACTAGGAATCTTCTCTTAAAGGAATCGAACTAGCAATCTTCTCTTAAAGGAATCGAACTAGCAATCTTCTCTTAAAGGAATCGAACTAGGAATCTTCTCTTCAAAGAATCGAACTAGCAATCTTCTCTTTAAGGAATTGAACTAGGAATCTTCTCTTAAAGGAATCGAACTAGCAATCTTCTCTTAAAAGAATCGAACTAGGAATCTTCTCTTAAAGGAATCGAACTAGGAATCTTCTCTTCAAGGAATCGAACTAGCAATCTTCTCCTCAGGGAATTGAACTAGAAATCTTCTCTTCAAGGAATCGAACTAGCAATCTTCTCTTCAAGGAATCGAACTAGCAATCTTCTCTTCAAGGAATCGAACTAGCAATCTTCTCTTAAAGGAATCGAACTAGGAATCTTCTCTTAAAGGAATCGAACTAGCAATCTTCTCCTCAGGGAATTGAACTAGAAATCTTCTCTTCAAGGAATCGAACTGAAAATCTTCTCTTTAAGGAATCGAACTAGGAATCTTCTCTTAAAGGAATCGAACTAGGAATCTTCTCTTCAAGGAATTAAACTAGGAATCTTCTCTTAAAGGAAGCGAACTAGGAATCTTCTCTTAAAGGAATCGAACTAGGAATCTTCTCTTCAAGGAATCCATCTAGCAATCTTCTCTTAAAGGAATCGAACTAGCAATCTTCTCCTCAGGGAATTGAACTAGAAATCTTCTCTTCAAGGAATCGAACTGAAAATCTTCTCTTTAAGGAATCGAACTAGGAATCTTCTCTTCAAGGAATCGAACTAGGAATCTTCTCTTTAAGGAATTGAACTAGGAATCTTCTCTTAAAGGAAGCGAACTAGGAATCTTCTCTTAAAGGAATCGAACTAGCAATCTTCTCTTAAAGGAATCGAGCTAGGAATCTTCTCTTCAAAGAATCGAACTAGCAATCTTCTCTTTAAGGAATCGAACTAGGAATCTTCTCTTCAAGGAATCGAACTAGGAATCTTCTCTTCAAGGAATTGAACTAGGAATCTTCTCTTAAAGGAAGCGAACTAGGAATCTTCTCTTAAAGGAATCGAACTAGCAATCTTCTCTTAAAGGAATCGAGCTAGGAATCTTCTCTTCAAAGAATCGAACTAGCAATCTTCTCTTTAAGGAATTGAACTAGGAATCTTCTCTTAAAGGAATCCATCTAGCAATCTTCTCTTAAAGGAATCGAACTAGGAATCTTCTCTTAAAGGAATCGAACTAGGAATCTTCTCTTCAAGGAATCGAACTAGCAATCTTCTCCTCAGGGAATTGAACTAGAAATCTTCTCTTCAAGGAATCGAACTGAAAATCTTCTCTTCAAGGAATCGAACTAGGAATCTTCTCTTCAAGGAATCGAACTAGGAATCTTCTCTTCAAGGAATCGAACTAGCAATCTTCTCTTAAAGGAATCGAACTAGGAATCTTCTCTTAAAGGAATCGAACTAGCAATCTTCTCCTCAGGGAATTGAACTAGAAATCTTCTCTTCAAGGAATTGAACTGAAAATCTTCTCTTCAAGGAATCGAACTAGGATTCTTCTCTTCAAGGAATCGAACTAGGAATCTTCTCTTCAAGGAATCGAACTAGCAATCTTCTCTTAAAAGAATCGAACTAGGAATCTTCTCTTAAAGGAATCGAACTAGGAATCTTCTCTTCAAGGAATCGAACTAGCAATCTTCTCCTCGGGGAATTGAACTAGAAATCTTCTCTTCAAGGAATCGAACTGAAAATCTTCTCTTCAAGGAATCGAACTAGGAATCTTCTCTTCAAGGAATCGAACTAGGAATCTTCTCTTCAAGGAATCGAACTAGGAATCTTCTCTTAAAGGAATCGAACTAGGAATCTTCTCTTCAAGGAATCGAACTAGCAATCTTCTCCTCAGGGAATTGAACTAGAAATCTTCTCTTCAAGGAATCGAACTGAAAATCTTCTCTTCAAGGAATCGAACTAGGAATCTTCTCTTCAAGGAATCGAACTAGGAATCTTCTATTCAAGGAATCGAACTAGGAATCTTCTCTTCAAGGAATCGAACTAGCAATCTTCTCCTCAGGGAATTGAACTAGAAATCTTCTCTTCAAGGAATCGAACTGAAAATCTTCTCTTCAAGGAATCGAACTACGAATCTTCTCTTGAGAATTTCTCTTCAGGAATCGAACCCAGGACCTCCTCCACCATCTATAAATGTACGTTTCCCTATGACATACAATATGAATGACGCTTCTTCAAATAAGCACCTTATAGAATTTATAAATGGATCATTCGGTAGAGCGATGGAGTTGCATAGCAAAGGCGCGGGTTCGATCCCTAGTCCAGATCCTAGGGAGAAATTACCTAGAGAAGTTCCCCTTCTAGAATAGGGCTATGCCCGTGAGGTGTGAACTTTATAATTAAAAAAAAGAAATTTTAAAAAGTTTACTAAAGAGGAAGTAAGGTTTTCCGAATCTAGCAATTTTGCACATCGCACAGCACCGCACCGCACCGCACCTCATTTCACTGCACCTCACCGCACAGCACAGCACAGCACAGCACCTTTATACTTTAGCAACAACACAACGCCGTACTGGAACGTCAGTCAGCTCTAAAAGGTAGTAGTATTTTAGAAATCTGTTAAAATTCATATTTGAACTAACCAGACGTAGGCCTAACTGTTTTAACGGTTCGTACAGAAATAAACCATAGCCTAACCAGCAAACAAAACTTTTTTTAGATTTATTTCGACAGATGGTTGCCTACCTTAACATAAGTCTATAAATGTGTACCAAAAAAGCCTGCATTTTGTTTTTTTGGCTTTTTGCCAACCCTGAATTTTTTTCATATAAAAGTTCACACCCCACGGGCATTGCCCTATTCTAAGAGAAGAGCTGCTCTAGGTAATTATTACCTAGAACCCAGACGTGGGATCGAACCCTATCCCCTTGCCTTGTGACTCTGTCGCTCTATCAATTGTGCCACGGGAGGGGTTGTGTTGTAGCATTATACATATTTGCATGCGGGATTGGCCGATGCACCGGTGGGTTTCGTGGTGCGCTGATTTTTGAGTGCTACAGTGAGGTGAGGTGCGGTGCGGTATGGAACACAATTTCAACACCTTGTTGGGGTGTGGTCAACTAATATTTACTTTTGTTGCAGTACTGTGCTTTGTTGAGCTGGACCAACAGTATATGCATGACATTTCAATTTGTATTTCTGATTTATCTATTTTACCAACAATTACAACCAAGACGCATACACTCGCCGGTACACGTCCGGGGTGAGATCCGGGACGTTGAGGTCTTTATAGCTCTTAAAAATATATTAACCAAAGGTTTTATGAATTGCGAGAAGCCACCTTATATTCGATTGTTAAAACAATTTTGCTGTAATTTTTAATTGCAAAATATTTCCTTTCATTAAAAAAGTATATGTCAAAAGTTTCTCGTTTACCTGAATTTTCTTGTTTCTGAAAGCATTTTTGTTTCATTTCGCGTGGTTTTAATTTCTTTCTTTCCTTAATAAACTCTTAAAAATATATTAATATCATGCACTTTATTAATAGTAAGACGCTTTTACTGTGTTCTTTAGTTTTTATATATTTGATTAACGAACTCTTAAAAGTATATTACTCAAAGGTTTCTCATATGGTGGAATTTGTTGAAACGTAGGACATTTTTGTTGACTTTATTTATCTATTTTAGATTATATTGGTTTAATGTAGATTTGGCTTTTTGGCTTTTCTGGCCTTTTGGCTTTTTGGCTTTTCTGGCCTTTTGCCTTTTTGGCTTTTTGGCTTTTTGGCTTTTTGTCTTTTCTGGCCTTTTGGCTTTTCTAGCTTTTTATTTATGAAAAAAAATCAGATTTTTATTTAACGCTAGTTTGATGAACTATTTAAGTCTACATTTCTGTATTTTTAAGTATATACCGTACTATAATAATGAATTATATTTAAGATTTAAGTATACATTTATGTACATTTAATTATAATCTATATTAGTAACTTCTATGATCTGAGTATTTAGTGTACATTTCTATACAGTTAAATTACATGTCACGACTTACGTTATAAGTTCAGATATTTCTTTTATTGAATCAGTAACACGTAACATAACATCAGTAACAGGAATTCGTTACAGCAATATAGGAAATAAGGCTTCATGAGTAAACACATAATCATAAATAACCAAGGGAAATAACATTTTTATTATACATAGCATAAATAAGTAGACTTTATTGATTTTCCTTTTTGTTATTGTTTTAATTTTTTTGTTTTGGTTTTAACTGTATATAATTAAAATATCACAAAAATTCTATTTAAAAAAATATGTTCATGATACAACGAATAATTTAATATCAAACGAGTTTGATATGAGGTTTTTAATTACATGAACAATTTGTTAACTATGTCAAAAAATACAGATAAAGTATCTTAGAAATTAATTTATATCGTTAAATGCGGCAAAGAAATCCAGCCCTATTCTTGGGTATATCATACGCAATCGCGAAAATATCCTTTAGACTAAGCCATATACACTGTTATAAATGTATGTATTAATAATAAGAAATTAAAAAACTATTATAAATATTAAATATATAATATATAAATGTTATATAATAATATAAAAATAAAAATATATATATAATTAATATATATATATATATATATATATATAAATATAAAAGTATATATAATATCATATATTATATATATATATAAATTATATGATAATAATTATATAATATATAATGATATATATATAATATATATAGGATATAATATATATATATATTATATATATATAATATTATATATATATATATTGCAAGTGTCTTTACAAGAAATAGGGTGGCATCTCGCATACGAAAAACTTTGACTAATATAATCTTCAGAGTATCTTAAGCAAATACATAAAAACTAAAGAATACAGAAAAAAATGTCGTAACAAGCAATAAGGCGGCTTCTTGGATATGTAAGACTTTTGACTAATATACTTTAAAAGTTTCTTATATAAAATATAAAACTAAAGAATACAACAAAAATGTCTTAACTTTTAAGAATTTCTAGCATATGAGAAACCTTTGAGTAATATACTTTTAAGAGTTCGTTAATCAAATATATAAAAACTAAAGAACACAGTAAAAGCGTCTTACTATTAATAAAGTGCATGATATTAATATATTTTTAAGAGTTTATTAAGGAAAGAAAGAAATTAAAACCATATCAAATATAGCAACACTGTTATCGAAAACAATAAGCCAATATCTCGTATTCGAGAAACTTTTGACATATACTTTTAAGGGTGTGTTAATTATAAGCAAATATATTAAAACTAAAAATTACAGCAAAATTGTTTTAACAATCGAATATAAGGTGGCTTCTCGCAATTCATAAAACCTTTGGTTAATATATTTTTAAGAGCTATAAAGCAAATATATATAAATAAAAAAACATTGCATCGCAAAGGTGTCAAAACAAGCGATAAAGTGGTATCCCGCATGCGAAAACCTTTTGACTAATATACTTTTAAGAGTTTTCAAACAAAGAAATATAAAACTGACTAATAACAGCAAAATCGTCTGAACAAGAAAACGGCGGTGTGTCTAACATATGAGAAACCTTTGACTAATATATTTTAAAGAGTTTGTTAAGTAAATATATAAAAACTAAACAATATACAGAGCAAGTGTTTTAGCAAGCAAAAAGTCTGTATCTCTCTAATGAAAATTTTTTTTTGCCTATTATACTTTTAAGAGTTTCTTAAGCAAATATATATAAAACTAAACAATGCGATAAAAGTGTTTTGATAAACAGCAACAAGGAGGTATTATGCATGCAAAATACATTTAATAATATACTTGCAAGATTTTGTTGAACAATGAAATAAAAATTAACAATATAGCAACAATGTCTTTAAAAGCGAAATGAAAGTGTCTCGGGTTCAAAAAACCTTTAACTAATATACTTTTAACAACTTGTTAATTAAGCTAATTTAAAACTAAAGAATACAGCATAAGCATTTAAGCAAAGAAGTTGTTATCTAGCATGTAAAATCATTGTCAAATATACTTTTAAGGGTTTGTTAAGGGAATTTAAAAACCTAAGGAATACAACAAAAGTTTTTTAACAAGTAA
>JABUQX010010944.1:32500-40000 GCA_015478945.1 Trachelipus rathkii
TTTCCTTCTACACCACTATAAAAAAGACTACCTTGGCACCTATCTAATTACAAGTCACCTTTCAACACTTCCAACACCACCCCCACAAACATTAATGATTACATTGATGAATTAGCAGAAAGAGCAAACATGATCAGAGACATATCTCGTCAACATTTATTAGATTCTACACAAAAGCAAATAAATACACAACATAAAAAAGCTTTATTTAAAGACAGACATATTGCAACTATGTCTACATAGTACATACCAGACACTAAGATACTTCATCAAATCTCCAAAGTTATTTCCAAAATAGGCAGATCCCTTTCTAGTTGAAAGCCTAAATCCTTTCAATAAATTCCTAATTCAATGCGTAGGCACTTCTAAAGAATTCAAAGTGCATACAAACAATGTTAAAATCTCTCTCACAGTCTTCCTCCCAAAGTACTTTCACAATCACCTCACCAGAACCAACCACACATTCAACCACAATCTCCTTTTCCACCTAACATCCTTTCAAAACATTGTCCACCACAACAAGACATTCTACTTCATCCTCATCTCATTACTCCTTCTTCACCTCCTCCCCCAATTTCTGCTCCCCCAACCCCCCTCAACCAATAACCCTCTCTTCTCCCACTCCACCAGCTCAACCCCACTTTTCACCCATAATCACCTCTCTTACTCACACACACACTCCACATTCCAGGACACTACCTAGAACAACTCTATTTCCCCACATCTCCAATACAACCAACATCTCACTACCATCTAACTAACCCTCTCCTAACTTAGACATATTCCCCTCTCCGCCACGTATTTTATCTCCACCTCCAAAGGAAACAATAACACCCCAACCCATCCCAACCCTCCAAATATATTCCCTCAAACCACTCATCCATCTCCTCTTGATATATCCCCTCCTGCACCCCATGATTATAGACACCTTGATCCAGCCTACAAACCATCTATCTCTCATAAACACCCTCCTCATCCCCTTTCAATGAAATTGCGCAGTCAGATGAAACAGCTTCAACCCCAATACCCAACACAACAACCACAAATAACTTTTATTTCCCTTCCCGTACAGCTCATACCCCCTCCTCTGAAACAATCACACGAGGAAACCAAATACGGTTCCTTCCTCCTAAACAACTTATTCCTCGGGGTACAGCTCTCCCATCTCTCTCTCTCTCTCTCTCTCTCTCTCTCTCTCTCTCTCTCTCTCTCTCTCTCTCTCTCTCTCTCTCTCTCTCTCTCTCTCTCTGTCTCTCTCTTTCTCTCTCTCTCTCTCTCCAAACCTCCTGATCCACAACCATCTCTATCCTCTGACTCTCCACTCCCTCTACCGCCAAAAACACATTCCTCTTCCACTTTCCATCAAACAAATTTCCTCAACGCTGGGAACATTTCATATCAATACGAAAAACAAAACACAAACAAGCATTATTTTAGCAACTATAAGACTTACTTATGTTAGCATATTGCTCATCTAAAATTTAGAAATACCCCAAGACATAATCCTACTGTTTTTCTTTCTCCTTACAGAAACATGAACATTATCAGATTCCAACACTGTTTCTTTTTTATATGGACTTCAATCACGGAAACACAAGTAAATAAGGGTAAATCGAAGCTATTCTCTGGGTTTATCGCTCAAAACATGGGAAGAGCATCATTTATACAAGGATTTGTAGATTTAAGACTGAACACGCAGTGCCCAACATCGTTATAACGGGAAATTCAAGGGTTATATTACCATAACAACGAATTATTAAAATCCTACATATCTTATTTACAAACAAGATATATAGCCGGGTTTCATAATATACAAATAAATTCCACTCCGCATACCCCTGCAAAATTAAAACATATAAAGGGGCACTTAAAAGGTTATAAAACGGCTAAACTAGAAAAATTACTTGAAAATCCCTGGATATTATCACACGCAAGCTACTCAAACATTAAAAATAAACGAGGCTTGTTCAATCTGGGCGGTAAAATTTAAAAACACCTTTCGGCACCGCCACTTCCGAAGATCTGGAAACCACCTTAAAAAAAGTAAATTTAATGTTAGAGTCAGGGTTTAATTCAGAAACAGCCATTACCAGGTTAAACGCACAGATACATGAAATACAGGGACGTTATCTCAACTTAAAATAAATCAAGAAACACTATACATTCTATACAGCCATTCCATTTCTTCCATAGATTTTTAATTAGAAATTTGGAAACTAAATTTATACTTAAACACGGTAATCATCATCACTGAGGCTACCAACAAGTTAATAAACATTATACAACACACCTTAATCATTTCAAAACAATACATCACGCCTCTAAATTTATATTCATAACAATTTCTCATCTTCATTTTAAAGGACATCAAACCTAAAACAAATTCGCATCTAATATTTCACCCCACTCTGGAAAACTTTTATCAATTCCTCTCCTACACTTGGACTATCACTCACTTAAACCACCAATAACAAGTGTCCACTCTTATTCCATTCATTACTGACTCGTATTTTGACACTTTTATAATAATATTTTTCCAGATGTACAGTAACTTATCTACTAATCGGATCATCATTCAGACTCTTTACCCTTAATTCTTCCTTAACTTGGAGGAATTAACATACGCATATAGCAAAACTATTACACCTAATCACTGTAGAGAAATTTCTTCTTTAAATCTCTGCATACCTACCAACCACATGCACATTACAACAAATCCAAATTGCATTATATCCTTGTTATTAAAGAAAGAATCTTCCAACAATTGCATATACGCACCTTTTCCAAACAATTTCCCTTACACGGTATCTCTCAACTACCTTACATATTTATCCATGCCGCAAAAGACCACGGCCTCCATAAGCTTCCCCTACGACAAATCGCAAGTCCTACACAACTACCTTTTTTCTATTCCACACAGTTTTAAATTTCTTTCTGACGCTTACAGTTATTTACACCCTCTCTCTCTCCTTCATTCCAATTGGCTATCTACTAGTTACACTGAATTGCCAAAATTGCAAAGAGCAGCAACAGGAACCAAAAAGAAAAATAGGATTTGTTAAAATATTCTTGACCTTTGGAAAAAGAATGTTATATTAAAAAATTCACATATGTGTGTCATCATATATAGAAATGAAAAAGGAAATTTGAAAATATCAAAACACTCTAAAGAGAATGATAATGACTAACAGAAGTAAAATTTGAAATTGAGCGTGTGCACGAGGTGATATTTGACCAACCCTTTTATTAGATTTACAGCTACATGAAAGCTGTAGGTATGGAAGAACCTGAGTCTGAAAAGAAAATGATGAAACCAAAGATGTTCTGAAGTGAACAGGAGATGAGCAGTGATGAGAATAACTATGAAAGTTGCAATATGCAAATGACGCATAGGAAGACGGAGACCTTGATGTCAAGGATAATTCCAAAAGTGCATCACGTGGCAATGGCAAATCCACTGCTAAAGAACTGCTAAGAGAAGTTTCAAGATTCAGGGAAGAACTTATACATGCAATGATTGAAACAAAAAACTAAGATAATAGAACATCAACTATATTATTGGTTACAGATGTTTACACAAGATGTTTATAATAAGAATTAAGAAGCATATATAGATTTAAAAAAAATTATAAACCATCAATTATATTATTGGTTCCAGATGTTTAAATACATCGGAATCGCAAACAGAGTGTTTCTAAGGATAACTACATGGACTGTAGCATTACTGAATTAAATTGGTTGTACTACGCAGCAGGAGAAAGAATACTCTTCGATTCCTTTCAACGATAAAGATATTTCAGAAAATGATTAAACAATGAATTTCAATCAGAAAAAAATACAAAAACAGATAGATCCCGACCCCAACAACAAACACCATCACCTACACTCTCAAAATAAACAGTACAAAAAACCTCCTCTAAAAAAAAGCTGGATAATAAAATGTAAAAAAAAAACTGCTCCAAGAGCTGTTTATAATAAGAATTAAGAAGCATATATAGATAGAGACGCTATTCCGAGGCACTGTAATACAGACAAGAGTACTCTGATTCATAAACACGATATCATAAGATTATCAGAAAATAATAACAAAGAAATTCCTTACTTAACCCCCCAACAATTTAAGCACTATCAACTACGGCTGCCACTAAGATCATATATCACTGACTTACCATCCGTTTGTGGTTGTCATAAACCTTACTATGACAGTAACTTATCCCAATCATGCTCAAGACCTTGTCACTTTTGAGATACCTACTACCACACGTCGACTTACCCATACAGACATCATCCTGTAATTACTGCAACACATATGTATAGCAGTTTCAAAGCCACAGAAATCAAAAGAAATACCATCCCCACAAATCAGATAAAACACTCATTCCAGAGCCACAAAATCTCATCTAATACAGATGGAATAAAAGAACTCCCATATCATATACATCACTACCTGTAAGTCATTAATTAAGCAATAAGGAAATGATCATGAGAATAAAAAATTCCTATAGGATCCCATAAGAATGGATGAGATCCTATAGGAAATTTTTGCTTGGTCTTTGACATCTCAAACAGTTCCCCTCTAGTAAAGTTAAAAACATCAGAAAAATTCATATTGTAAATAAATTTCCCTTTGACATACATGTAGGTTGGCTTAGAAAACTTCTTAGATAAAATATATCTAATTAAAGAGATAAAACAATTTCCTATTTGAAAAATATAGAGAGGAGAATCCAAAAGTATGGTGTTAATAGTTGAAAACCATAAAGGTAAAGGAATATGAAAAAAACATCCCTTCAGATACTTTTGGATCGAGGAATCGAAAGAATGACATAAAACTATTATTAATATTAGGAACCAAGTAAAAACCTCATCTATATCATATTAATTGTAAACATGCAAAAAAACGTTCCAAATTCGTATCGATTTTTGAATGATGTGGAGCAACAGATTTTAAACTACAATCCTTCCCATTACGGTCCGGGCCGACAATTTTGAATTTCAATATATTCTTAATGAAAAAGTATTAATAATTAAATTATTTTACTTTTCTTTTTTATATCTATATCCTATTAAAAATAAAAAGCACGAAAAAACGTTACGGTTTTTCACTACAATTTTTGTTCATCCATGAAGTTTTTTCGGCTTGGTTTCCTCGGGCGAGTTAAGCGAGCCCTCTGCGCGTGCGTAGCACGTGCTCAGGGACAAGTCTTGCTCCGTTAGGAGCAAGCCAAAGGCTTGTAATATCTATTTTATTTTTCTATATTAAACCCCTAACCATCCTGCTTTAATGGTAAAATTTGAGAAAGATCGATTTGAATATAACTACTAGAAAATATTCACTGATCATAGGATAATGTAAAAAAAAATGTGGTAGGAATCTACGCAAATAAACATAAGGGGGGGGGGGGAATTGGACCCCACAAATAAATGCAAAATATATGATAAACTGACAGCATGGTATTCTAATTAGACAAAAATTCACTGGATGGTCATACTACCATGAATGCGTAAAACTAGAAGCAACATCAGCAATTAAGAAAATGGAAGTCTGAGAGATGAAATCATCGTTGATGATCGGAATGTATGACATTATAAAAATAGTTCGAGTAAGGGAAATTAAAGCATGAAGCATGAAACATGAAGCATAAAGTAAAGTAAATAAGTAACGCATGGAACAATAAATAGGTTAAATATTCGCAAATTACCAAAAGAGAGGTATTAGAAGAAATCTACATAACAGTTATCAGTTTGGTGAAATATTTGTTAAAAAGTGACTAAGAACAGAGAGAGAGAGAGAGAGAGAGAGAGAGAGAGAGAGAGAGAGAGAGAGAGAGAGAGAGAGAGAGAGAGAGAGAGAGAGAGAGAGAGAGAGAGAGAGAGAGAGAGAGAGAGAGAGAGAGAGGAAATCATTATGCCGTTACAAGATTGTTCTCAGAACTAACTGGTCCAAGAAACATGGGAAAAGAATAGGTTTAGGGTAAACGTCAAATACCAGAGGAGACCAAACGTACCAGAGGAAATCGGTAAATATTTTCCTGAATGTAGTACGGTGTTTGAAAAGAGTTTCTACACTACTAAACACAACTTTGTTTCTAAATTGATTAACTTTAGATTTACCTCAGAAGATATTGAAAATAACTTGAATTACCGTAATTGGTAATTCAAACGAACAATAGTGCCACAATAACATAAGACTATATGTATAGTGTCTCCTCGGATCAAAATAAACCAGACATTAATTATAATGCAAGTCAACATAGTCAATTAATTATATATAATATTAGTTTACAATGTCTTTGATATTGAGAAATAAGCTAAATATAAGAGACTGGTATATTTAAAACAACTAAAAGCAACTAAAACAACTTAAAACAACTAAAATGACAACCATAGCAGTTGTCTAGCTAGAAATAATCATGACACTCGATAATAAAACCATTATTTTAGTTTTAGAAATGGATTTCGGATTCAGAATGTTCAATACTTTCGAATCTGCCACATCACCTCTCTCTCTTCTCTCTCTAAGTATTTCCCATCCTTTACGCTGGAACTAAACATATAAGATGCGTTTTATTTTAATCTGGTTTCCGCGTAAGCTATTCATTTCCAAAATATATTTAATATGAAATTAATATTCCTAATGTGTTTATTTTTACTACATTTATATTCTCTTTTTCAACTTTCAGAATTCTTGTCTCTTACCGAATATTTTCCTATAAGTGATTCAATATCAGACTTGAAAAGTTAATATTGCTATTGTATCTGTCATTTTTTGGAGTAAGGTGTGTGTTCCCATAGTCTTTTATTAATGCAGATCTTTCGATAGCATTATTAATTCACTACTCGGCATAGAATTATACCTATTTTTTTTAAATCAATTATAGTCTTCTAAATCCGTTCAATTTTAAGGCATGTTCTCATTTTAAGGAGATATCGTACACCATGAGTAGTAGCTTCAGATGTTGTAGAAAAATCTGAAAGAATGAACTGGAACTAAACATTATAAGTCGTATATGAACATTTACTTTCACATTATCTATTAAATAAGGTAATTTACGTTTACTTGATGTATGTAAATCTGTAATTTCTGGCTAACCGACCTTACAAAATTTTTGCATTCCAACTTTTAAGTCGACTGATGCTTATACCTGATTAGTTAGGTATGTTAACTGAGCTGTTGGCTTAATATTTGCCATATTAATATATGTCGAGATGATGAGTTGTTTCCCTTAGCTTGTCACGTTTAATTATGTCCTAATTGTTTTTCAGCTCTTCTTCTGATTCTTGTGCGTACAAGAATTAGATTTTATAAAGATCACTTGTTAATACACTTGGGAATTATCTGGTTAATGAGGAATTCAGATGACTTGCACTGGTAGCAATTGGCGCAACTCTCTATGTCTGTCTATATGTATTAAGCGAGGACTCGATTCACTTGCTTTTTTGGATCCACAGGATATATCCACAAGGATTGACAAGTATGCAAAAATGGATTGAGGCGTG
>JABUQX010010944.1:47500-57489 GCA_015478945.1 Trachelipus rathkii
TCTTTATCAAACATCTCAACAGTAAACAATCCCGCGCAACATCTCAGGTCGAAGCGCGGAATGAGCAGGATGGCTGTGCATTTCACGTTATCTTTTAATAAGATGTGCGGAGAATGCTCCGACGAGATGCGGATAGCACGGAGAGAGGCTGGATGCCCCGATCCTGTAACCCTGCATCACTATATATATAATATATGAGGCTGCAATCGACGTTTTTTCAATAAGTCTTATAGTGTTTGGTACCAAGACTTAGGATATTATTTAAAATCAGGTATTTTATTTTAGACCCTAAGGATTGTTGCAATATTGCGAATTAGCATCATATAAAAAGCCTATCCGAAATTATATTATATTATATATATATATATAAATATATATTTCAGAACGGGACGGATCCGGAGTCGGAGTGGAGCAGGAGCAGGCGTCGAAGTCGGGCGTAGAATCACAGGAGGCAGCGTCGGAGCCGGAGTGACACGAAAAGTTGGCATCGGAGCGGAGTCGGAGTCGGAGTTGGAGTGAACCAATCATAGTAGGGGACAGAGTCGGAGTCGATGAGTTACATTATAAACGATTTACTTTTACGGGAATCGAGTTTTCAACTCAGAAATCTATCACATTCCTTTAGGGAAGATTCACTTCGACCGCGTATAACAATAATAATATATATATAATAATAATGAGATAATAATAATATAATACTATATAATAAAATAATATAATAACTCAGACTTATATATAATATATAATGATACACACAACGATAACGGTCAACACCTTTCTCAATAAGCCTAACCTCGCTCGCCACGGAATTGGAAGGTCGTAAAAGGGCGTATACCCACACAAAATGCCTTCGAAGTCGCCTTCGGGGCATCCACCACCCTTTTAATTGAGATGATCCCTAAAGATCGTTTCTAATGAAAACTCGCACAGGAATCAGTTTAACTCGTCAACAGCAATATACCAAGTTTCATAACGATACGTTAATTCTTCATACCAAAATCGCTAGAGCTCAAACTGTCCCCAAACTACTATATATATATATATATAAATTATATATATTATAATATAATATATATATAGTATATATATATATATATATATATAATATATATAATAGTATATAATATATATATATATATATATATAATATGTGTGTGTGTTGTGTGTGTGTGTGGTGTGTGTGTGTGTGTGTGTGTGTGTGTGTGTGTTCGTGTTTTCAAGATATGATGTAAGCATACTTTAACGGTAATTCTTTAAACGTTAAAATTATTGCGATGGGTATATGCTTATATATCAATTCGTATCCAGTCGAGTGTATCGTAGACGCAAATAAATGCTGGGTCATTGAGTTTGTAACCTATCTGAGCCTCAGGTTGTTAAATTTGATGTATAGATTTAGGCAATGGTGACATTATTAGTTAGTGTAAAATGGGCATGTGAGTAGCTCTTATTTCAAGAAAAACACGAAATTCTTCAGAAATAACTATTTTATCATGATGAAAGATTTCACTATGATTTTTCTGTTACAAAATAAACTCTGAAGAATTTATATAACATAATGTGATCCCAGCTGTTGTGGAGAGTTAGGAATTTCTGTTATTAAATTTTATATAGAGATGTGGTGTTAGAAAATGGAAATTATGTTGTCCAAAAGAAATTAATAATAATATTATGAATAAGCTTCAATGTCTTAAGGAACATAAACCCTTAAAGTTTGGTACATTCTGTGTATATTACTTGTTTAAATCTAGCAGCTTCTCCTATGAACATTTATATAATAAGTGTTTCATGCTTTGGTACTCATTGTTAATGTGGAATCACGACGTTCATGGCTTTCTGATAATCCATAAAGGCATAATTATTGTGACGGTCACTCAATTGCATAATATCAGATGCTTTCACCCATTAGTAATACCGCTATTACGTCACTTTAATTGCTGCTTTTCATATCTTAGAAGTGGGCTTTAAATGCTTATAAACAGATTTTATATAACCGTGCATTGGTAGTAGTCATACAGTCGAGAGAACATGCGAGCGGACAATTTAAAGAAATTATATTCAGAATAACATCATTCTTTTATCAACTACCCGATTGGAAGTAGCGAGTTTTAGTATATTTATTTTTCTATATCCAACACAATCTATTCTTATATCGTTATATAACCTTGGTACAATGTATTATAATGGGAAAAGACGAGAATGAATTATATGGAAGAGGTGTATATATCCTCTAATTATTGTTGAGGAGCGTAGTAATATATCACTTTTATTGGGCTCATCTATTTAAATTTACTATATAATATATAATATATATGATAAGGTCCTGTTTTGTTACTATATAAGTTATTCTGGACTATATTATATATGATATTATATTATATATTACATAATATAAAATACATAATAATATTTACTTAAGTATGACATTATACTATATTATTTTAGATAGAATAAATAAATACTATTTAACCACCTCTGGACGACCTAAGGATAAACTTTTTACTTACTACTATGCTTGCGGAATCTCTCTCTTCTCTCTCCATAACAATACTTCTTCTTCTTCTTCAATTTCTCTTCTCTCTATCTCTCTCTATATATATATTAATAGTTATTTATATTTATTAAGTATATATATATATACCTTCATAGTATATCTCAACTTACTCCTTAATATTATTATACTATATATAAGATAGTTTATACTATAAAAACCTACCATTATTTACTAACATATTATTGGAATATTATATTATTATATTCTCTTATTCTTTAATATAATTGAGTATACATTGTTTATATATTTCACAGGCTTGCTTTGAAAAATATATATAAAAATAAAAAAATCCTATCTACCTATACTTGTATATTATTATACTATATATATATATATATATATATAAATACTAAACGTTTCTATTGGTAATATATATAATATATTGTATTACTTGGTCTGGATATTTATATTATATATTATATATATACATATATAATTATATATATTTATATATATATATATAGTGAATGACTAGATATACTATCGAATATTAATACTATACTATTTATGCATATATATTATATCACCAGATCTAACGATGAGTATTCACTTTAGTTGATAATATATACAATAATTATATCAAATTTTTAATATTACTTATATATTTTTTATAATACATTTTTATACATATATATATATTTAATATATACATATATATATTAGTATATATATATTATATAATATTAATAATAATTAGATAAATACTTGAGTTACTCATATTAAAAAATTTTTTATATTAAATTCACGATTTCTATTTTTCATTAACGATTCCCAGGCCACTCTTGTGCTGTTTAATCTAATATTGTTTTCAAGTTTAATTAGTAATATTTATTCACTTTTATATGTTTACTTATATACTTTTTTGTTATAAAGATATTAATTTATTTATGGATTAGGTATTAAGATATATCAATTATAAACACAGAATTTATTACAATTATTTTTCCTTTATAATAAATTCATCCAAATAAAGAATATCCGCCAATTGCTTTGGGCACGAATTAGTTCTATTTTTAATGTGTTAAAAGCGTTTATTAATAATTAGCGGCTATTCACCTTTTTCGTCTGTATCATAATTTGCATAACCTTTGAGTATTTTTTTGAATGCTAAATAATTCATTTATTGCACACACCATTGAACGCAAAAAATTATATAGAAAATTATTTTTTTTAAACTTTGTGAAATTTGCAAAAATAGATCGTCCCGTGGGTCCTAGCTCGTGCGAGCACGTTAGTAGACACAAGTGAAGGCGTCGCAAGTCAATTTACTATATATATATATTATATATATATATATATATAATATATAAACTATATATATATATATATATAATATATAGAATTATATATATATAATATATATAGATATATTATATATATAATTAAATTATTTCTTTGGATATTGTAGCATTCACATCTTAAACATCGTGATTAATAAAATATTAGCTATTTAAAAACTTAAAATTTGATTTGCTTAAAATAAAAATAAGTTATATTTTGAAAATTAAAATGTAAATGTAGGGATAAAATAATTGAAAGTTGTTGGAAGGTCTGGTAAAATTTGAATAAATGCTACTGAAGGAGAAATAGGTGTATATATCACTTAGGTTTCACTGTCTAAATGCATCTCCGTAAGAGCATCTTTTCCACTGTGGGTATAAGTTGAATTGTCGGTTTTATCAAACGAACACGTATACTTAACTGACACGACATTAAGGTTATTGAGGGCTAAAAAAATTTAATGAAAAGTATTAAAGCTGAAAAATTAAAAGGTGAGATATTTAAACTTATAAACTTGCAAAATTTTATAATAAATGTTAAGGGTGTGAAAGACAGAAAAGATGCGAAGGACATGTAGAGATGCTGATAACCAAGTATGATGGTGTGTGACAGTTTTTGAGATGCATGGCCGGTGGGTTATAATCTTAGCAATTGTGTGTCAAAGAGGGGATGCCATAGCGTTAAAAATTAGGGGGAAGATGATGTTTAAGTTAAAGAACGTGTTGAGGAGTGTAGGTTAAAAATGTACCTAAAAGTTCTTATCGTGTGAAAAGAATAAGTTAAAGTAGTTGAAAGGTTGAAAACAAAGTAATGAATCAGCTAGAATATATCAGGTAAATAGCTAAAAGGTGTCAAAAGACCGTGATGCTTATACCCTGTGATAACCCAGTGTTGAAAAGAACTAGAAACCAGGTCGGCGGAGGAGAGTTGTACACAATAACGTTCTTATAAGCATCGATGATTCTACCAGGGAAAAGTTTAAAATCTTTAATTTCCTACTGCAAATTATTTGGCGAGTAGTTGAAAAAAAGATAATCTTCTTCTGTGTTTAGTTCATATTGAAATAACATAGCTCCAGTAATAATTTTTAATGAGAAGCACGTTCATTTGCATTTTCCAAGTGTCATAATAGCCTTTACGTTAGGTTTCAATATGAGAAAAACTAGTATAGCTCACATTTGGCTTAATTTGCACGATACCGTATCTGAAGCTAACTATAGAAATAATGTAACGTAAATCTTCTTTAATAACGCTATGAAGCACAGTACGGACACTTCTTTGATCCTGTAGAATTAGTGTTAGCATAGCATGGAAGATACAAATACAGGTCAATAATAAGCAACTTTATATCCAACTTGGTTGTATAGCGTCAAAAATAATAGTACATGCAAAAAATACAATATTATTTGAAATAGGCAAGAATATATACGCGTCATCTAGAGTACATATTTAAGAAGGTTAAATCGTCAGTTGCTTCCTCCATAACACGCTTCTTGAGACGAGCATAGTCTGCTCCAGCAGTTATCATTAGATATACCATAGATGAAGATATTATGCTTAGTTCGGAGAAGTTCTTTGGTAAAATTATCCATCATCATTTGCTTTGTAGGCAATTGTTCCAGGTCCAGATTCAAATTCCTTTTGGCGTTCCTGACAAATAGATATTTCATGTTAATGTGTTTACTTCGGTTAAGAAATATTGGGTTTTGTGCCAGCTTTAAAAAGCTGGTTTGTCAGTATAGAGCGTGACATCTGTCACTCTTCATGGCCAAGTTTCATCAAGAAATTATGTAGATGAATACATTCTTTCATTCCTTCATTGCCTTCTACATCGCCATACATTCTGCTTCTGTAGTAGATGTGGCAACTCTCTTTTGTTTTCTAGAATGCTAGGAGGTGGGTCCTCCTCAGAGTAGGAAAACATAACCTTTGAAATATCGCCGGACGATACTTTAGTTTCTTCAGTCGGCGTACATATAACTTATAGGAAGTATTTGCAACTATTTGTAGGAGAGACTGTAGTTTATTTTGTGCTCTTCAGATAGCAGAGAACTTTGGTGTGGTATTTACTTGTTATACCATACTCTATTTCTTTGGTTCCTGTTAAAGTCTTTTTATGATATAACTTTCTTGGCTTTCCACTTTGATAGGTTCTGAGAAAAAAAGGGTCTACCGGGATCCCTTGTTGCTGGGATATTTGTTTCTTCCTCCTCATTTACCGGTTTCTCTTCTTTTATAACAATGATTTAATCTTCCTTCGGCAAAGAGTTAACTAGCAAAATTGCTCCGTCTTGCACTTCTAATATATCCTACATTCTACTAGAGTTAAATCTATATCAGGGTTTTCGTCAGTGGTTTCTTTCGAAAAATTTAGGTCACGACTAATGTTCACGTTTTTTCAAACGTTAGCCTGTTTCGATATCCTTTCGAACTGTCTGAATATCCTAAAAATATTCCTTCCCTTGGTCGGTCCAAATTTTCCCTTACCAGAGGACTGCCTAGGAAAAACTTAGCAACATAAATTCTTAGATGGATAGTATTATTTTTTCTCAGTTCAGACTTCGAAGGAAGTTTTTTTTCTCTCTGGCTTTTTTAAGGAATATGATTTTGTATAAATTTTGCGTATTTACTGCTTTATCCCAAAATGGCAAAGAGACGACTGAAACCTTTAGTAGACATTTCGCTATATCCAAGACTATTCGGTTCTTCCTTTTTGTAATTCCCTTTTGCTCCGAGTTGTTAGGTACTGTTAATCGTCCAGTGATGCCTATCTTCTTAAGCATATTATCAAAGTTTGTATTATGAGAGATTGAAAGCATTTTGCTTTGCCTTTTTCGAGTTTCCATGAGTATTTATAGTAAGAGTCATCTCGGTTATTTAACATTTAGAATTTATGAACCTAACATCACACTAGCGAGTCCTACCATAAGATTTGACTTTTCTTATCCCTTATACACCAGTGTGTCCTATTTCCAATAGTTCATTTTTTCTGTCAGATGATTGTGAGAACGTAGGAAGAGTCATTTTTCATTTGCGTCAGACATTGCATGTAAGATTACTCAAGGGATTTGTACGAAAGGGAGAATTAAAATATTCGTTTTTCATGACTTTCCAATTGCACAGCGATAAATTTCGAAACTAGTAGGAGGACAATAGGTAAACATGATAACTAGTGGATCAGGGTTTATCTTTACTTCCATCCCACGAAGTTTGTCGACAGCATCGAAGAGCTTTCCTAAATACTTTCGTACATCTTCGCATTCTTACACATATTGCAATGTGAGTTACTTTATCAAAGCTGCCATCTTAGCAGATCCTTTAGATTGATAGATGGTTTGCCACTTTAACCAATCGTCAGAAGATGCAACATACATATAATTCTTTTTAATTTTGACGGACTTATGTTCAAAATTATATCTGATTTAGCCTTATTGTCGACCTTATTTTAGTTTCCGACAGCCTACTGATTAATTTTAGTTAATTCCGGCTTTATTATATCTCCGTTAACATAGCTCCAGTAATAATTTTTAATGAGAAGCACGTTCATTTGCATTTTCCAAGTGTCATAATAGCCTTTACGTTAGGTTTCAATATGAGAAAAACTAGTATAGCTCACATTTGGCTTAATTTGCACGATACCGTATCTGAAGCTAACTATAGAAATAATGTAACGTAAATCTTCTTTAATAACGCTATGAAGCACAGTACGGACACTTCTTTGATCCTGTACTATAACTTGTTAGCGTAACAGGAAAAGAATAAACACAGGCCAACAATAAGTAACTTTATATACAATTTGGTAGCACAGAGTAAAGAATAATAGTATATGTGAAAATACAAAATAGTGTGAAATAGGCATAAATACATTAGCGCCATCTAGCGGACACATTATAAGAAGGCTTTTATCACCGGGTGCTTCATCCGTAACATATCATAATGATGAGGAAAGTTGAGTGATGTAGCGTCATAGAAATAGTATGTCAATATAAATGTGGTTAAGTAAATAAAGTTTGATGGCCTTATGGAATCGTGTGAATTGATAATATAAATAATATTTTTCGTTTTGTTTTCATCGTGTTTTTGATGGTTATCAGTGAGGGTCTAGTTCAGGAATGAGTAACTTTAAGGACTTACATATATATTACCTTAGAGAAGAAAATTGAAAATAAAACATTATGAATCTCTTATTGTGGTACTGACATCTGTAAGATAATAGAAATCTCATAATTTATGAGAGTAGCTTCAAATTTTCCTGGAGCAAAACAAATTGAAAATCTATGATAGAGGAAATAATAAAGCTTCATTCTGTTGTTTGGATCTTACTTGGCTAAGTGATAGCTACAGCTACGACTTCGTTAGAGAACGATGATTATAAAATTAAAAATACCTAAAAAGTATGTTTCTCTTTTGCATGAAGCATATGCGCGTGGTATGGAAAGGGTGAGTTGCGTAGTGTTAGGTAATTGTATTGGTGATGCAAGTGTGATGAAATAAACTAACCATGACTGTGATATCACAAAACGGGTTCAGCTCAGGACTAAATTAAGCAAAAGTAACGGTGCAGGGATATTGTTTATGTAATATTAACGTGATGTAATGGTAATGATGACGTAAAGTTACGTAATATGAGTACGACGTGATACTTTAAGTTACTGTAATATAGACATGGTTTCTTTAAGGATGTAATGATTATATATTAGGGTTGGGCAAAACGCAACCCGGTGAGTAGCGAAGCTGTAAATGTCGGTGCGGTGCGGTGCGCGGTGGAATGCTTGTGCGTGCGGGCGCGGTGCGAAGGCTTTGTGCGGTGCGGTGGCGCGGGGCTGCGGCCTTCAGATTCATTGGAAAAATTCGTATATATATACTATAATTAATATAATAATATATAGTATATATATATATAATATATATATATACTATTATATATTAATCTATATATATATATATAATTCAAACGTAAATTATCAACGTAAAGGTAAGAATAAAATGACGTCTTCCCAAGGCCTCAGACTTGTGACGAAGTTACCATCCACTATGGAAGTAACAACCTTCAACCTCATGGAAGATGGAACGTCTATTCAGGAAACATCACAAAATACTTTGCAGGCAGAACATTACAAATGGAAATCTTTGTCGATGCTATGAGAAAACTGGATACTGATGGCAATGGCAGGAGTTGTTTTGTCTTAAATAATAAAAAGCCTTCATTTAAGAGGCATTAAGACGAAATTCCATATACACTTTACAACGATTAGAAAGAATTAAAAAATGAAAATGACGTATCTGAGATGTTGGAGATTCTTATTTTAATAACCAATTCTGATTCAAAGTGAAAACAAAACACGGATGCAAATCCCAGAAAAAAAAAATCAAGCGATCAAGCTATTGTGGAATGGGTGGCCGCTGATCTGTGTCATTTCGATCGGTAGAATCTACTGCTTTTATTTGTAAGTACTTTATTCATTGGAATTATTGTTTTTCTGGTAAGAAAATTAATTAACACATCTATGTTCTTAAAGTTGTTACTCAATAATATATAATATATATGATAATACTTATATAATATATATAATATATATATTATATATTATATATAATATATATATATATATATATATATATAGATATATATATATAGTATATATTAAATTAATGGTGACAAAACTTACTTAACGCCCACGCGGAACGGGACGTCAGATTTCAAATACGCAGAAAATAAGTTTCGTAGAATAATAATAATAATAAAAATTATTAATGACTTACCCAAAAATTGCGTCACTCTCAAATTCTCCTTTTTTATACAAGATATATAATTTATAAGATATAATATTTAAAATTATAACATGTAATATATAATATACTGTATAGGATGTTACAAAGGAAATATATTATATAAGATATAATGTCCTTCTTTCTACAATTAAAAAGAGATTAAGAGAGAAGCTTGAGTCTCATAAATATATTTTACGGAACTTGGACGGAAAGAAGGAAATTGTGATTTATTGATTTAGTATTATATGAGAACAGAAAGAAAGAAGCAGGAATGATCAAATAATATAGAAGTTACAGAAAGACAGGAGTATTTTATAAGGAAAGAGTAATTAAGTTAATAAAAGAGAAAAGACATCAGTGTTATGTCATGTCTGTGTGTTTG
>JABUQX010010945.1:2500-5000 GCA_015478945.1 Trachelipus rathkii
CTCTATGAAACATTTATCATAATGAATTTTATTCTTTCAATTTCTACGTTTTGATTACTTTTCTTTCCTTTTTATTATTATTATTTTTATCCAAATCTCTGAATTTAAATTTTTATAACTATTCCTTTTTATTAAAATTTTCCCAAATCTCTTATTTTCCCAAATTTTCCCTTTAGCGTTTTTGCTTACTTATTGAGTATGAGTTTAAATATTTGCATGTATAAAAAAAATAAACAAAAATCAGTATACATCACGTTGGATACAAAGGTGTTTGGAAATATCATACTTTTAAGCTTTCACCGAAGAGAGAGAGGGTAGAAAAAAAGAAAGACAAAAAACTCGAAGATTTCTCCACCTATAAATAAAACTGGACCCTAAATTTAGACGAAGAAAAAGGGTGGTTTGAAAGGTGTTTGCGCAGATATGTGGTTTGGTAATGGAAACCAAACACCACATAACCGTAAGCGAAACAGATCAATTCAAACTTTACGGACTATTCTAACAGAAGTACTTCAACATTGTATAGCAACTCGTGGGTCCACTATCAAAAATTGAATCATTCCAAATAGAACAACTCAATCAGAAGAGACTGATTTGCTATACAATGCCAAAACACTTATCAAAATTTAATATATATAACGAATCAAAAAACTATTGCCTTTTTTACTAACATCTGCAAGGAGAGAAGGGTTGGTCAGATGACCGTTAGTGGGGATCCCTAAGTTGTCCAGTAGGCTTGAATGACATACCTACACAAATTTCCTAAAAATCACTGTTTAACGGAAGGAAAATTTCAATGGTGCCGCTGTGAATTTATAAAAAAAAAACATTCAACAGCCCTGACTTAAACATCGGTAAGACGCCTCCAAAAACAGCGCGGAACCTCTAAAATGATGGGGGAAGCTCATTAGAGGAACAAGCTTCATCATAAAATATTATGCTACTTTGACTGCATTATAAATGATCTTGTAGAAAATCTGATTCGACTCGGGATACAAATAAGGGGGCAGAGTCTACTGTTGAGTGCAGTAATTAAGATATAGAATGAGCTCTCGGCCGTGATCGCCTCTTTTTATACTCGGTAGAGAAGATGCGAAAAGAGTTACCGACAAGCAATTAATCAAATAAACATCATTTTGAATAAATGAAGCTATAATGACAATTTTACTATTAAAAGATAGCAAATTTGAAACTATATAGTAAATAAATAAATTTATTGACTAAATCGACATGGATTTATTATAAAAATCATCGAAAGTTTCAACGGCAGTCTTTGGCAACTTTTCATCACATGTTGATAACTGGATACTTTTAATCCCGTAGAGATTATAATATAATTATAACTTTTAAATTAAAGATGATTATCAATTTTAACAATAACCATCAGATTCTATATGTTTTTCTGATTAATTTGATATAAATTTTATTCCTCTAGGACAACTGTGAGTTGAAATATGTTATAATTTTAATATAGAAAAATAGGAGTAATTTGACCTAAGAAAACTTGACCTTCCATTTCGAAGAGGTCAATAATATTTATACAAGTAAAAGGTTGGAGTGTTGTGATTAATTTGAAATATCAACCACCCCCGACAACCCTGGAACACCTGGGTAATGAGGATGGAGAAGGAACACCTTCAAATTATGATAATTTTCAAATGTAAAAGCCTATCTTTGTAAGCGGACTATTATGTTTGTAATTACGAAACTACAACTTTAATCAATGTCAAACTTTATCAAAATATAGTTTTATATCTATAGTATAATTAAGGGAAGTATGAAATTTCAAAACGTTATCAAAAGAAATTTAAATGTAAACCGGTTTTTTATATTCATTTTTCTCAATTTTGTGGAAGGAAGAGGTTATTTATATATATATAATTATATATAAGATATAGTTATTAGAAGGTTGTTACATATATATATTATTATTATAGATGTTTTATATATATATATATATCATATATATATATATATATATATATATATATATATATATATATTAGTAATATATATATATATATTTATATATATATATATATATATATATATATATATATATATATATATATATATATATATATATATATCAAATCAGAATGGTGAGAGTGAGAGAGATATATATATATATATATATATATTGAAATACATAATCTACTTGGTTGAAAATTGGTACAATAATAGTTTTTGACATGAATAAGAAGAATCCGGTGATATTTTTAACAAATAATGACATGGGGGGGCTCCAGCCCCTAACCCCATTTTTAGGGGTTACAGGTAACCCAGTGGTCCCAAACTTGGGACTTTTACTATTTATTATTAAATGAATTAATATTGTGAATTTCAAGGGCGTAGCCCAATTATAAGGGATACTTTACTCCTATGAGCCTTTATCAGAGTACGGTATTGAAATTTTGAGATTTCTCGGTGCAAATGATACCGACTTTCAGGGCAAGTTTCTATTAATAAATTTTAATTTTTATATATATAAATGATTATT
>JABUQX010010945.1:20000-22500 GCA_015478945.1 Trachelipus rathkii
TATATATAAATATATATATATTTATATATATATATATAGTTATATATATATATATATATATATATATATATATATATATATATATATATATATATATATATATATATATATATATATATATATATATATATATATATATATATATATATATATAGGCTATATATATATATATATATATATATATATATAAATATAGAAATAATATATATATATAGAGTATATATATATATATATATATATATATATATATATATATATATATATATATATATATATATATATATATATATATATATATATATATATGCTAGAAGTCCAAATATCGTACTCCATTTTTAGAAAAATCAAAATTAGTCAAAATTAAAGACCATGTCTCGATAAAGAGCATTGAGTGTCTGCAAGTACAAGGACGTTTGGAAAATTGTTGAAGTGAGTGTGTTTCAGACTTTACCAGTAGAATACATGTAAGATTGAGCATAGCTACTATGTGTGGGGTCACAGAAGTTGGACAGAGAAAGGGGAAGACTCAGACATGGTTTAATCTTTCCCATTTGTCAGATAAAACTAAAGGCTTAACATCAAAATGAAGAAAAAGAAAGAAATAAATACATTGTGCAGTGGTCTCCAAAGTGGGGTACCCCTACTTCGGGGGGTACGCAAAGTGATGCTTGGGGGTACGCCAATGAGGTAGGCTCACGATCACTTGCGAGTGTATAATCGTGTATCATGTGAGCGCGAGGTTCTCTCATTGGTCTTTGTGTTTGGATTCACGTCCCGGCCGCTCAGTGCCCCATTGTATTATATTATATTATATTATATTATATTATATTATATTATATTATATTATATTATATTATATTATATTATATTATAAGGGTACAACTTATAATTATTTTCGTTTTAGGGGTACGCGATCAAAAAAGTTTGGAGATCGCTGGTTTAGAGTATTTACATCATTGTACTCATGTCACTTTTTATTGTGTTGTTTTACGCTTTCATAATCCTGATGATAAGGAATAAAATTTATCGAAGCGTCGAGAATAATGAAGTACTATTATGCTCAGAATCTTAATACTCATTATTAAATTAAGAAAGAAGGAAGTAGGAGCAATATAAACAGATATCCACCACTATATACAAACAATACATCTACCCAAAACTAAGCTAGGCCTCACCAATGTGGCACCCGTTTTTGACCAAGGGTAACACAAGAAAACTACAAGCAACTCAAAGCACAGTACTCAGAAGTCAGAATTATACCAGGATGGACAACTACAACACCCCAAATGAAGAAACAAAAATACTACCCATAGGCAAACACTTAGAAATGATAAACTCAATTCTACGCTAAAACGACAAACACCACAACAACCTGCTCCAACGCACTTCCCAACCCCATTATTCACAGGATTAAACAACCACCATCCTCTCCGACATTATTATGCAAACAATTTCTGAATAACATCCAACCTCTACAAAACAACATCTCTTACGCTAAACAAATACACACACACACACCTAACCGAAAATTATTTAAGAAACCGATAACCAAATAATATACTAAACACTAATCCTCCAGAAATAGCACCAGAATTCAACTCTCTTCCAATAACCATTCAGTCATATTTGGCCAAACTAAGATGCGGCCATCACCCAAACTTACAACATTACAAATATAGGTTCAACCTTAGCCAAACCACCTCAAACATCTGCACAAGATGCAATCAGGCCCCGGAAACTGTGTCACATTTCCTACTAAACTGTCCCTTTAACCAACATCCCAGAGAAATCTGGGAAATTTCTTCCCTGAACGATCTGTGGAGGAGGCCGGCAGCGGCGGCGGGGTAACTGAGCGAGGTGTGGCAGCTCTAGAAGTAGGGTGGCCAGGGGTGAAAAAGTAAAAGTAAAAGTATATATATATATATATATATATATATATATATATTATATATATTATATATAAATATATTGTACGTAAAAAATATATATTATAAAATATATATATATATATATATATATATATATATATATATATATATATTTTATTATATTATATATATATATATATTATATATATATATATATATATATTATATATATATATAAATATATATATATTATATATATATATATATATATATATATAATAATATATATATATATATATATATATATATATATATATATATATATTAGAACCGACGGCAAGCATACAGGGGAATCCAGACCTTTTCGCAGAGGCAGGAAGTGACGTCATATTGAGGTGTCAGCTCACAAATTTCACAGTGCCCCCTAGTTTTGTGTTTTGGTATCACTACAGCAGTTTGTTAAATTATAATTCTAGCAGTAATGTAAGTTATTATTAGATTAAAATAAGGTATTCAAATAATGATTTTAAGTAATTTATATTCTGTTAATATTTTTTAAAGCATATATTATGAATTTTAGATTCTTAGATAATTTTTTTTCTTAAATCAATGTATATAGCCGTGTTCGTTTT
>JABUQX010010945.1:27500-30000 GCA_015478945.1 Trachelipus rathkii
TCCGAATTTCCTCTTCGCTCCCTTCTCGTCACTCCCACTATCAGTCTCAGTACTCTCATCTCTGCTGCCACCACCTTGAGTTTTGTTTTGGTGGTAATTGTCCAAACTTCCCACCCCATATACGAGAGTAGGTCTTAGTGTTGTCGTATATATCAAAACCTTAACATCCCTCGGTTCATGCCTGTTTTTCAGCAATCCATACAGCTGTCCCACACCCCTCGAAAAACCTGTTTATTCTCTCCTCAATCTCTCCGATCATTCCTCCATCCACGTTTACAGGAACACCCAGGTGCTTAAATCTTTCCACTTCCTTCAGCCTTCCCACCTCTACCACGATGTCAAGCACCTCTCTTTCTCTAGAGATCTCATCACCTCCGTCTTTTCCTTATTTATTTTTAATCCTTCTCTGTGCAATATGTCTCCCCACCTATCCAAAGCTCTCTGCAGAGTCGCTCTGTCACTTGTCACCACTGCTATATTATCCGCATATGCAATAGCAATTCCAAGGTCCTCCTCCAAACCAACCTCTCGAATACACCCATCCATGTATATGATAAACAGCAGAGGAGACAACACTCCTCCCTCTCACTCCCGTTTCTACATGGAACCAGTTTCCCAAGCCAAACGCGGTTCTTAATGTACTCTTACTAGTAACATAAAGACTACGTGTTACTCTTATTATTATAATTATTATTATTATTATTATTATTATTATTATTATTATTATTATTATTATTATTATTATTATTATTATTATTATTATTATTATTATTATTATTATTATTATTATTATTTTATATATATATATATATATATATATATATATATAGTTTGCATATATAGATGCAATAATAAATTATAAAACTATAAATATATAAATATAAGTATATATATATATTATATATATATATATATATATATATATATATATATATATATATATATATATATATTAAAAAGAAAGCTTAAAAACTTTAAAAATATATTCTTTTTATTGATAATAATGTTATCAGACAACCAAATGCTCCTGCATTAGACTCTGTTAAGCAAGCTCCTCTGCTAAATAATAAAAGATGTAAAGTCAAAGGCAGACGACATATTAAATGCATATTCTGAGTTAGAAGAATCTCAAGCTGAATTCAAACACATGTGATAATTAGTCGTCAAATTAGGGGGAATAAAGCTATATTTCATTAGTATTTAGGATCTGCGAAGTGGTAAAATTGGACCATGATTAAATTGAATTTCATTGTGTTCGTTTTAGAGCGACATGTTCGAGTGACCTGTTACCGCAAGGATTCGCAAAGATATCGTGAAACTTGAAAAAAATAACTTGGCTGATTAACATGCAGTGCCATGAGTAATCTCCAGTATGTGGACGCTTGGGCAGAATTTCTATTTTCACTTGTATTTGTAATGCAATAATTCGCTTAAACTATTCCCTCTGTTTCTATGTTTTCGATATGCCCGCTCTCATTCTAAAATAATTTTAAGGAAATTGGTTTTTGATGTTGAAGCTAACAGATTTTCTGCAAAATGAATAAGAGTATTGGCTTGTTATTTCGGGAAACTTATGTCGCCTTTTTCGATTACGAAATTACACATATAAAAGCGTCATGATAATTGATAAGGAATTCGACTTTTAATTAAAAATGAAGTGCATTGAGGTTTGTAAATTCAACGATCATTGAGTTTAGGAAGCCTAAAGCATCTTAACTTGTAAAAAATGTTTACTGAATTTGGCTCAGTAAATCAGAAGAAGATCCTAAAGATTCCCATGCATTTGCTCCAATACGCTAAAACATTACGCCAGAGCTTACATATGATGGGGCTGATGTTATGGAAGATGTTAGCTAATACTATCAACGAATGCGAATATTAAGTTTTCATTAACAGGATGGGAACTTGTTGCCTGATATACTGCTACAACACCGATTTAAAAATTAAAAATAATCCTTGCCAGTTAAATACTAAACTACGCCAGGCTAAAGGAGGGGGTCAAAGTTTATATACTGCTCTACAGGGGAGTCCCTTTGGCGATGGATTTGGAAAGCTTTTGAGTAAAATACTACTTAGAAAACTCCATTCACCAACATAACGGTAATTTGTCACACCCTTAATTTCGCCCGATAAAGGGTATCATGTGTCCCATCATGAGAAATTGTAAATTGTCGATTAATGCAAAGCTTTCTTGAAGGAGTGATCTAGCATACGGAAGATGGATGATCGACTAACATCTAGTTACCGAACAGACGTGTCCAATACAAAATAATATCGTAAGTTTCCGGAAAAAAACTCATAGAAACATAGGCAAAAAGATTTGGGTGCAAAGAAAGATTATATTAATCCTTTTTGCAAAATTTAATGAAACTTCAAGGAACGAACGGCCCACGGTATGCCGTGGCAGATATACATGTAGCTATACATGGTTCATCAGTAATCGATATTGCAAAACCATTTTAATAGAAGCGCTGGAAACTACGCTAAAATCGAAGATTGG
>JABUQX010010945.1:35000-46052 GCA_015478945.1 Trachelipus rathkii
TTTGGAAAAAGAAATATCACCTTTGAATGTATACAAAGACCCAATTCCTTTCTCTTTGAAAGTTATATATATATATATATATATATATATAATATATATATATACTTTTATATATATATTATATATATATATATATATGATATATTAATATATATATATATATATATATATTATATTTATATGCATATTATATATTTATATAAAGCGCCCGGTAGCTCAGTGGTAGAGCACTCGCCATACAAAGCGAGGGTTCCCAGGTTCGCAAACTGGTCGGGTGGGAGAATGTGAGCTTATTCTCTCCTTAGGCCTTGGCTCCGTGCCTGCTCGGACGTTAAATTGAGTAGCACCCCTCCTTGATTAAGGGGGCCCTGCCCGTGAGCGGCGGTGTTTATGCTCAGTAGAAAAAAATATACTCAATACAGACTATACCCCTTATAAAAAGCAATTATATTATATATAAAAATATTAATAATTATAAATATAATATATATATATATATATATTTATATCTATATATATAATATATATTATATATATATATATATATATTTTCATTTAAAATAAAAAATTTAAGCACTTTTGGTATAAATATTATTTTTCAACCGAATGAGGAGCGAAAAAGTTGTGTTTACCCACCTCCAGTCCAAAAGTTAAAGCCATGACGGCTTCATGAAGAAGAATGGCTACAGAATACTCCATGATTTTGTCCTTCGATGTTTGTAGTCCAACGGCAACACCTTCGAATACAGAATGAGCACTAAGGGCAATGAGGAACATGACTGAGGATGGCACTCCACCGTGGTTTTCTATTTCAGAAAATTAGGTTTTAGTTCATTTGTATCTAACTTGTATCTAGTAATTCTCGAGTTATCTTAAGCACTAGCTAACGAGTAAGTTAGTAGGCCGAATATGTGAAAAATACAAATATATTTTAGCTTTATTTAGGTTATTAAACTTTAAAAATTGATAATTTATTACTACCTAGTAATTACGTAGTGCTGTATTCCCTATCAACAACCATATACGAACTAGGAACCCACATTATCATAACCAAAGAATCTACACACGCAAAACCTATAAGTCAGTTGTCTGATACATTATAAAGAGCTAATATTATAAATTATATACTATATAGTCTATATCAAATTTCTTAGGAACAAGATACCAAAAACCTATAGAAACAGCAACCTATTATTATGGTTCGAATACCATCTTTACATTAAGAAAGTAAAATAATTTGAATATTATTCTTCAAAGATGTAAAATGGATTTCTAATAATTTTACCTTCATATATGCCACAAGCTTCTAGATGACATTCGTAGTTTAATTGAGATTTTTTCATATTATCCTGCATCATGGCAGGATTTTTAATCTCTATAGTTTGGTTTGCTGAAGGTGGAAGAAGTTGTCTGATGCTTGCTTCATCACCAGCGGGTTTCGATTTGGAATGCTCCATCGCGTGAACCTGGAAGTTTAAAATCATAAGCGTAAAGGAAAGACGAAAACATACTGAGAGAGAGAGAGAGAGAGAGAGAGAGAGAGAGAGAGAGAGAGAGAGAGAGAGAGAGAGAGAGAGAGAGAGAGAGAGAGAGAGAGAGAGAGAGAGAGAGAGAGAGAGTTAAGAAGAAAATGAAAGGTAAAAAGAAAGATTGATAAAAACATTTTTAATTGGTTTTCAAACCCTTTCAACAACTAGGTGGCTAATAATAATTGACTAGTTCTGATACCCTGAAGTTTGAGTTTGAACACTAGGAATTTAATTATTATTATTATTATTATTATTATTATTATTATTATTATTATTATTATTATTATTATTATTATTATTATTATTATTATTATTATTATTATTATTATTATTATTATTATTATTATTATATCCAGGATGACTTTGATCAGTTGGTGCAGCTCCCTATACTCGTGTCCTTGATCGTCTTGAACAAGAACACATCATTCTAAACCTTTTCTTAACTTCCAATCCTTCTCCTTAATATATATATATATTATATATATTATATGGCTCATTTATATATATATCATAGCTATGTATTTAATATATATATATATATAACTAATGTATACTAGTATATATATGATTATATATATATATATATATATATATAGATTAATTCAATATATAATATTTAATAAGCTACGGTGGCGTTTCCGGCTTTTCCTCTTTTTTCACCCTACTCCAACTCACTTATTCCTAACAAAGAAACTTCTTCAAACTAAGTTATTTTTACTTTCTCTAAACTTAACATTAAGAAGGCGTAAGATCTTGGTGGTATTTCTTTTGTGGTTTTCAAAACTTGTCCTTACGAGCTTGCGCCCTGCTATTGTAAACTATTTGACACACTCATAAACAATCTTACATTCACTCAGTATCCTCAACAACAGAAACCCACCTACTCGAAAACCTCTACAAAATAACCAAAACTCTACATCCCCCGATATTTCCTTCTGCTCCCACCCACTGTTTCTACCACGTTGCGATCACAATCCCAACATAATACCCTACACACACACACACACACACACACACACACACACACACACACACACACACACACATATCTTTTAAAAAACATATATAAATTACAAGAAACCAAACTGACAAGCTAGATTTAGATCTAGATCTAGATCTAGAGCCTTTCCAAACAGCTAATTTTTCCTCCCTCAACAAACCAATACAGCACTCCAATAAAATAATTCTAAAAACACCAAAAATATTATACCCCCCCCCCCCTCCACCCCAAACAATTCAACTCCAACTTCTCCCCAGAAATCGGCATCTTAATAAAGCAAAGAAACTCCCTCAAACCAAATAAACAACCAAATCAACAACAACTAAACTAAATCATAGACCTCAACAATAAAATGATTAATCCAATCAACTTAAATCAGAGAGAGAGAGAGAGAGAGAGAGAGAGAGAGAGAGAGAGAGAGAGAGAGAGAGAGAGAGAGAGAGAGAGAGAGAGAGAGAGAGAGAGAGAGAGAGAGAGAGAGAGAGAGAGAGAGAGACAGAAGAAGAGAGAGAGAGAGAGAGAGAGAGTAATGAGAGAGAGAGGAAGAGAGAGAGAGAGAGAGAGAGAGAGAGAGAGAGGAATGCTCCATGGCGTGAACCTGGAAGTTTATAATCATAAGCATAAATTGGCAACAACACACCCAAGCACTAAACCATAAGACCAACACAACAAAAAAATTTCCGCACAAAAAAAAAAATCCATACGTCACACACTCAACCCCTACCAACCCACGAAGCTACCTGTAAACAAAACAATAAAATCCCCACCCAAAAAAAAAAAAAAAATTTAATATTAATATGTCATACTATTCAAAAATTATCTTAAACTTACAATTCCCACCCAATAGACAAATAATAAAACAATTCAAAAGGCTAAAAACTAATCAAGAAGAATAAGTAATCAAGTAATCAAGAAGTAAGTAATCAAGTAATCAAGTAAGTAATCAAGTAAGTAATCAAGAAGTAATCAACACCATCAAAAACCTTAAAAATTCCCAAGCAGTATCACCTGACTAAATATCCAATATTCAACTCAAACAACTGGGAACCAAAACCATCGCAGCCATAACAAATATCTAACAATGCATGGCAAACTGATACTCTCCCACCACTCTGGAAACATACATATATATACCACATACTAAAACCAGATAAACTACCTCACAACTCAGCTTCTTATATACTTTAATCATTACTCTCTACAATACCCAAAGTACTCGAAAAATTAATTCTAAATAGAATATGTCCCTCCATCCCCCTATCAGACACAACTTCGATTTAGACAAAAACACTTCACTACCACACTCCTAACCGATCTAACTAACACAGCACATCCTTACTGGTTTTAGCCAAACCCTTCCCCCTCCTCGTATACTCCTTGTAGCAATGTACATCAACAAAGCATTTGATACAGTCTCCATCACATCTTAATAGACAAAGTATTATACACGGATATAACCATCAAATAAAAAAAAAAATAAAAAAAATTCCTATCCGGTGGTACAGTTAGAATGATATAAGGACGCCTTTCCTCCCGTACATACAAATTACGTAACGGATTCCCCTAGGGAGTCATCTTTTTTACCATTTCACCAACACTCTTTAACCTGTTTATACATAACCTACCACATTCCCTTCTATAAAAATTAAAAGCTATGCAGGCGATCTAACAATCACAGCTCAAGATTTATATATAACTACAAAATGCGGAAAACTACAACATTATATAGACCAACTAGAATAATGGCTAACAACAGACAGAATAACTGCATCACCTTAAAAAAATCCTCTATTACATTAGTAACCCCTGACATAAAATAATTAAATACTAACACAAAAGTCTTCCTATCAAACAATAAACTCGTCTCTCAATAAACAATCCACCATCCTAAATTTGATTTGACTTTCGATATTACATCCATTATAATATTCACCCCTCACATCAATAATATTACTTTTTTTTTTTTTTTTAAAGTTCACACCTCACGGGCATAGCCCTATTCAAGGAGGGGAACTTCTCTAGGTAATTTCTACCTAGGATTCGAACCCACGACCTTGCCATGTGACTTCGTCGCTCTACCGTTTGAGCCACGGTAGCGGCTTATATTACTTATAGAGTCACACATATATTGAACGCACTGAAAGAATTAACCGGAACAAACTTTATCCAACATAAGGATACCCTTACAATAGTATACTGCCAATATCTCCATTCCTTCTTAAACTGCACATCACCTACCTGGGCGCCCACAATACCACATTCCAATATTCAGAAACTAGAAACCATACAAATAAAACTCTCAGTATATATATTAACGGACTGCCTTCCAACCACACCCATCCACCAACTACTGACGGGGACAAAAATTCTCCATATAGAAACCCATCTTGACATGATAGACTATCAATTTTATAGTAAATCAATCTCAATAGACCAACCCCTGCATCAAACATTTGAACAACCCCCTGCTACTAAATAAAAAAAACTACTACATCATTATTATACTATTCCAACATATACAAAACGCTTCACCCCACCTCCCCATACCCACATTATTAACCCCCTTCATACCCAATTAACCCAAGGAATGATTTTTTCTCATACCCAAATAACACCATACTTCAAACACCCCCACCCGAAATATCCCCTAGGGACCAAACTTTGGACCGTCAAACCAGAGTAATGCTGTCCCATTCCCCCCTATGGGCACCACCCCTCCCTTGGGCACCACCCCTCCTCCCTTCAGGAATACAAATTTAAAATTCATAATGCACCCTCCCCCCCCTACTGTCAAAGATGTCCCACCCAAACAAATGACTGCAAAGAATATCTTACTAGACTGTTCCGATTTAACGGACATCAGACGCAACTTCGACACATTTACTTTAATGGATATCTGGGCTCAACTTACAGTGGTGGTGAAATATTTGGGGATCGCCCACTTCTCTTAGGAAGGGAGCGAAGGGGGGTAGCAACATTGTAATATATATATATATATATATATATATATATATATATATATATATATATATATATATATATATATATATATATATATATATATATATATATATATATATATATATATATATATATATATACCAAACGGTGCACAATATCTCATTAATTTAAATATTTAAATATATTTTATCATTCAATTTATTTTAAAGTTTAATACTGTTGATTACATAATAATAATAATAATAATAATAATAATAATAATAATAATAATAATAATAATAATAATAATAATAATAATAATAATAATAATAATAATAATAATAATCCTCATTCGTCCTTCACACACAAACACAATTACCGTGTTAACGTTCGATTAATTAGCCCCATAAATTAGGTATTGTGTTTTCTTGTCACTAAATTGCAATCAAACGATTTATTACGAAATTTTTTTATATAATTCAATAAAAACTGCTATAAAAATTTGAATAAAAAACACTCCAAGAAAGAAAGCGTGAATAAAAAACAATAATGCTTGTAAAAAAATCCATCTAATATTTTTTTATTATATAGTCCTGCAATGAAGACAATAGAGAGGCCCTGGGTTAGGGTGGGGGGCCCTGAATGGTTTCCATAAAACCCTTCCGAAACCTAAATAAACTCGAGAGGCTTGGGTTAGGGGGGTCCTGAATGGTCTCCATAATACCCTTCCCCCCAAACTCAAATAAACCCAAGTATATAACTTACGAATTTGTCAATGGTGAAAATGACGAGAAATCCACACGTAACCACAAAAAATCCCCATGGAAATTCAGCGAATTCTTCCCACTTTTCATTTTCATCTCCAAGGTTCTGTTGGAAAGTGATTAAAACAATAAAAATAAAATAAATATATAAATAAAAAAAATAATTAAATAAATTCAGCAGAACGAAAGAATGCATATATATATATATATATATATATATATATATATATATATATATATATATATATATATATATATATATATATATAAAAATATATATATATATATATATATATATACATATATATATATATATATATATATATATATATATATATATATATTAACCATATTATAGATTCGTACATATATTTATACCATCGCACAACTCAAAAAATGTGAATTTTTGGGAGGTGGCGAAGAAATTTTTTGTCCATAGTAATGTATTGTATTTCAATTGTAGAAATGTTATTTATAATTCATTATGAGCTACAACTTAAAACCCTCTTCACAGAAACTTTAATATTTATAAAGTTTGTTAACAAAATAAAACTAAAAAATAAGAAATTTTGAGTTTCGTCACTCTCCTTGTGCACCGACCACTATATTTATGGTGTTGGAATATTGAATTAAAAATTTTGATTTAACATGTACGAAGAACGTTCTTACATTACCTGAAGTATGACATGGAACTTTTGGTCAGCAGCCGGAAGGAGCCCCAAGAAACAGACGAAGAGGAAAACTCCTGCACCGAAGCAGGAAGCATCCGACAATAACCGAGCTTTTAATTCATCGTTGATTGAAAATTTCCTACTGAAAAATCGTCCTAATAAAATGGGAGTTATTCCGACACATGTCGTGGAGACAAATATAAGTCCCATAAATAGCAATTGTAAACTTAGGACCTCCATATTTAGTTGTTTTTAAGTCACTTTCAATTTTTTTTAGCTACTTTTAGCTCCTTTTAACTATATTTTGATTTAACTATATTAGTAGAGTCCACAAAATTCAAATTTTTATATAGTGAATTAAAACAGTCTGGGTTTATTAACATGAAGATAATTTAATAAATTATATTCCTACAATTTTGTATTTATTCATCATTTCGATAATGTTCACTTTGCATTAATGTTTGAAACATGTTTTAAACATAATAAATTCAAAATTATCGCTGTCACACTTTAAGCTTTTTTTTTTTTTTTTTTTTTTTGTATGCACTGGTAGAATAATGTATATCAATTATTGTCAATTCTTTAACAATTATAATGTTACTTATTTATTTTTTGTACCATGGAGACCAGTTTCCTTTTTTTTGCTGAAATATTATCTATTTAAAAGAAATAGTATATTGTATTAAATCATTAATATTAAATAGTACTGGAACTTATTAATAATAAAAATATTTATGAAACTTTAATGAAATGCTTCAAAAAAAAAAAAAAAAAAAAAAGCTGAAAATTGGAAATTGGAAAAGTTATTAAGCCTCCCAATATCATATTTATTACATATAAAATAGGAATAACGAGTTTCAAGATACAATAGCATGCCACACGAAAGCACAAATTCATGGCAAGCAAAAATTTGTATATTTGGGTTCCGCCCCCTGTACCCCTGACCTGTGAGTCGTATAAAAATAAGAAAGTATTTCTTGAACACCGGCATAAACCTATAAAAAAAAATAAAAAAATAATAAAAAGAAGATTCTGGGAAAAAAAATTTTTTTACACGTCATAAATATCAAATTAGATGATTTTATAACTTTTCTTAGAGGGTTATTTCTCGAGAATTTTTTTAACGGTTTTCTATCTTTCTTTACTGATTTCATTTAGGTTTCATGATAATCGTTTGAGTCGATATTATTGACAACGACCTCTATGGAGAAATTTTATAAGTATGAAATTTGGGGACTTCATAGCTTTTTCATGGTCATTTCTCAATTTATTTTTCCTAATTGCAATTCAATTTATACATTTCATATTAAGTTAGGTTCATAAAATTCGGTTAGACTCGGTATTATTAATATGGAACAAAATATTAATGTTAAAAAAAAACTAAAACATATCACCAGTATCAGTAACAAGAATAAACACATAATAATAATAATAATAATAATAATAATAATAATAATAATAATAATAATAATAATAATAATAATAATAATAATAATAATAATAATAATAATAATAATAATAATAATAATAATAATAATGCCATCAACATTATTATTGTTATGATCACAAACATCCTTAACAAAAAAAAGAAAAAGAAAAGAAATCACTACCCCCTTTATGGGTTTAAGGGTTTACCCTCAATTACATTAGAAATATAAATTTAATTGAATTAATTGATTTTCCAGGGTATACCCCCCCCCCCCCATTCAATTCTCTCAAGAACCCCATACCTGATTGTTGAGAGAGAATTTTATATATATATATATATATATATATATATTATTATTTTTTTTATTACATTATTACACATATATATAAAGATATATATATATATATATATATATATATATATATATATATACATATATAATATATATATATATATATATATATATATATATATATATATATATATATATATATATATATATATATATATATATATATATATATATATATTATATATATATATATATATATATATATATATATATATATATATATATATATATATAGATATGAGAGAGATATATATATATATATATATATATATATATATATATATATATATATATATATATATATATATATATATATATATATATATATATATAAATATATGATATATAGTTCAGAAAAATTGTAAAAGTTTAAGAATTTCTGAAATTTTTTGTAAACAATATTGTGTTATTTTACATTTATCTTATCTATTTGTTATTCTTAATTTGAACAATATATTTTAACTTTTATTAATTTTATATCAAATTTATTTATATTATCAATTTCTTTTTTTAATTATATTGTAAACCTTGAAAATGTGAGAATTTGGACCGAAACTAATCAAGTAATAAAGCAATAAAGTTTATTATATTGTATTGGCTATTCTCGCACTTATATATATATATATATATATATATATATATATATATATATATATATATATATATATATATATATATATATAGATATATATATATATATATATATATATATATATATATATATATATATATATATATATAGATATATATATATATATATATAAAATCATCATCATCATCACCCACCTCTCCTCAAGACTGGAGGTAAGGGGTAAGGTGCGTAGCATACAACGGAAACAGAAAAGTAGTAGAAAATATGACGCAAGTCGAAAAGAAAGCCCAGCGGTACCGCCCCCTTTATAGCTTTTAGTGAGAACTCGTCGCAGTCAGAAAATCCACTCTAGAGCTTCACGGGATCGCACTCATTGTGGTTTCTAGTCAATGTAGGGTTCATCCTTTGACCTAGGTGGGCCACAACCATACCCCCTCACAAAACCACGCCATTCACTCCTATTTTGAACCTTTCTTCTCGTCTCTAAAAAACTAATATTTCCCTCCTCCAGGCATCCCTTTACTGACTCAACCAACTTTTTCTTCGGTCTCCCAGCAGGTCGATTCCCAGCACACTCACCACTATACATCCGCTTAACCAACTGACTATCATCCATCCTTTCCACTTGACCAAACCAGCTCAACGTACCTTCATTTATTCTCTCATTTACCCATTTCTTCACACCAAACAACTCTCTAATACGTTCATTCCTCATTTTATCAATTCTTCTCACACCTAACACGCCGAAAAGATTGTCCATCTGAACACATTGTAATTTAGATCTATACCTTTTATTCCAGATCGTAGCTTCACTATTATACATTAACACAGGTAGCAACATACCCTTATGTTACCACGTAAGACCCTAACCCCCTCAAGACTTAGTCCCTTTTCATCCACCAAGGATTTAATTGCACCAGCCACCTTCCTGCCATTCACAACTTTCCTACAACACTCTGCATCATCCGTTCCCTTTCATCCGATATATATCCTAAATATATAAACTCAGACACTTGTTCCAGCTGCTCACCATCTAAAAATAACTTCACACCGAGGACTGTCCTCACTCACAACCATAACCTTATTCTTATCCACGTTTACTTTCAAACCCCTCCTTTTAAACACCCTGCCAAATTTTCTACCACTCCTCTCAGTGGTAAGATCTCCAGAACACTTGAACTACATCAATTACACCTTTTATATATATATATATATATATATATATATATATATATATATATATATAATATTTATAATACATATATATATATATATATATATATATATATATATATAATATATATATATATATATATATATATATATATATATATATATATGACCTTTTCTGTTTTACGCTTCCGTCAGTTTTGGAATTTTTTTTTTTTTTTTTAATATATTTCCTGGTATATGATCCTAACAATCAATTTAAGGGTAACATTGGAAATAAAATTGAAGAATCCTTTATTGCGTTTTCTGACCTGTCAGTTTTAAGATATATATTTTTTTTAACTTAAGGAATTCCAAGGGTAAACTCGCAAAATGGCAGGTGGAGTCTGGCCTCGGCCTCTGGGAACGACAGGGTAGGACTATTTCTCCCGGAGAGGGCCTCCGGAACCCTGCTCTTTTGGCTTTTAAAGCCGGTTTTCTCCGCTCCTCCCTACGAGGTATGGAAACGTTCCCTCTGTCCCTGGTGAAGTAGCATCGCGGAAAGGTTTCTACGATAAATGCGAAAACGGTTAAACACCTGAAACGATCTGGAACGAAGTATACTG
>JABUQX010010946.1:7500-10000 GCA_015478945.1 Trachelipus rathkii
ACTTATTTTAATTGGATAAATTACCCGTTTCTTTATTTATTATATTGGTTTAGTTACCTTTTCATTTATTTTGATATTTTTTTATTTACTGTTTTATTTATTTATTTATTTATTTATTTATTTATTTATTTATTTATTTATTTATTTTTTGTTGGGGTAAGTTACCTTTTCACAAACTATTTATTTATTTAAGTATGAATTTATGTATGTAATATCATCCTTCTATTTCATTATTCATTAAATTGAGCCTGAAAAATAATGCACTTACAAACATTATTTCGCAAACCTGTTCCCACTTATATATATATATATATATATATATATATATATATATATATATATATGTATATATATATAGAGAAAAAGGCTTTACAGCATCTTTTTATATATATATATATATGTATGTTATTTATATATATATATATATATATATATATATATATATATATATATTTATCTCAATATATTCTTATATATATATATATATATATATATATATATATATATATATATATATATATATATATATATATATATATATATATATATATATATATATATATATATATCGACGGTTGAACGGGAAAAAGGTCTTAAGCGCTAGTTTTGGGTAGGTCTTTTTCATCTGTAAAGTTACTAAATGGTCGCTTTTACACTTAATTTCTCAGGCATAGATAAATGTTTTAAAAGTTAAATTCTTTAAAGGCCATTTACTAACTCTTCAGTATATATATATATATAGCAGTCTGTGTAGTATATATAAGGTTATATATATATATATATATATATATATATATATATATATATATATATATATATATATATATATATATATTTAAAAAAACTTATTTTCTATCTATATATAATTATAATAAACACATTAAAAGACTTCTTATTCTAAAAGAACTGATAGCCACGAATGAGGAACTGATATATACATATAGTCAGAACAGTCTCGATGCACTGTTCTGACTAGAAGAAGGCCAAAAAGATGGCGAAAGCTCGTCCCTGTTAATTTTATCAGTTTTATATGTTTTAGTAAAGTGTTTTTAATGTGTTGTTTATTATAATTCTACCTAGTTAGCAACTAAGGGTTTTTAAATAGTAAATATATAAAGCGAGATTAGCTTGAATTCCAAATATATATATATATATATATATATATATATATATATATGATATATAAAAAAAAATATATATATATATATATATATATATATATATATATATATATATATATATATATATATATATATATATATATATATATATATATATATATATATATATATATATATATATATATATATACAAAAGTGAGAAAGTTTTTCAGCCTCTCAAATTTATCTGTTTTTAAAAATAAGTATTATTCCCCTAAATTGAACCTTGTCATAAAATCTTCATCCTGTTTCTCAGGAAATTTAACCATTTCTTCTCAGTTTTTTACCGGACAGTGGAAAGGAAAGGGATGGGGCGACCGGGTTTGTATTTCCCCATACACCTGTTCGATTTCCAATAACTTGCGAAAAATATGCAATTCTCTTTCGATATATAAGATATATATATATATATATATATATATATATATATATATATATATATATATATATATATATATATATATATATATATATATATATATATATATATATATATATATAATTTAGTTTTCAAATTTGTTCGTAGTTTATTATTAATGGTTTTCTTTATCATTTTAACAAAAATAAACAAATAAATTTAAAAAATAATGAAACATAGATAAATTGTAAATAAATAAATAAATTCTATGTTAATAAATAAAAAAGATTTTATATTTCTTTTCTATCATTTAGCTGTTGTTGTTGTAGATGCCTTTGTTGTTTTGCTTCTTCACCTCCTTTTTCCATCATCATCATTATTATTATTATTATTATTATTATTATTATTATTATTATTATTATTATTATTATTATTATTATTATTATTATTATTATTATTATTATTATTATTATTATTATTATTATTATTATTATTATTATTATTATTATTAGTAGTAGTAGTAGTAGTAGTAGTAGTAGTAGTAGTAGTAGTAGTAGTATATAATTTTAAATTTTCTTTCGAAATAAATAACCATAAAAAAATTGATGTTAATAATTTTGAATCTAGTTGCTTCACCAAATTTTTGAAAAATTGACAAAAAATTCTTAAGAAAATATTTTAATGTTCTGAGTGGCCAAAGTGGAAGGTATCAATTCAACTTCTTAGAAAAAGAGTTGTCTGTAAGCTTGAACTGATATTCAATGGAAAACTTACTTTGATTCCATAACCAAAGGAATGAGTTACAATGCTCCTTTCGTCAAAGTTTCCTCATAAGTTCCTATATATTTGAAGTTAGAAAGGATATAATACTCATGTTACTTTCAATTAAAAGGCAACTATAATTCTTCCCTTTAAGTGAGTGATGAAGAATGCTTGTTGGATGATTCATATTTTATGTGTGTGTGATATAATAGTGATAAGA
>JABUQX010010946.1:15000-17500 GCA_015478945.1 Trachelipus rathkii
CCTTACATGGATGAATCTTTCTTCTATCACAACCAGAGCTGAAGAGACAAAAATGGAAGTTCATCTGAAGTAAACTGTGAGTTCTTCCCTAAACAGAATAGTTAGTAGCCATAGTCTCGAATGAAATAGTCACGTTAAGCTGAGGCTGGTATACCTGGGTATTAACTGAGTGACTATTGTTCCTGTCTCCACCGATCTGCATGTTACTTGAAGATAACCGCTATCTTAAAATTGGTATTAGAGACGACGAAAATAGTCACATTAAACAGAGGGTCATATTCCTGAGATTAACAGTATGACTTGTTCTTGCCTTCGCCAATCTGATGTTGCTTGAAGATTTTCGTCACTGTGACATCTTAAAATTGATATTAATGGCAACGGAATCAGTTATGTTAAACTAAAGCTGGTAGGTCTGGGTATTAAGTGAGGCTGATGTGCACCTCTTCACTGGTCTGCATGGTGCTGAATGCTTCTTCTTCGGACTAGTGCTCTTCTGAAAGTTGCTGTTGGTCGTCGTCGGTAGTCATCTTTTAAGAGGGTGGTCTTGAAGGCGATGGTTATTCTTCTGCTAAGGGCTGCTGGTGTTCTGAAGACATCTTCTTGAAAGGGGTGTTCTTCTTCTTTTTGAGTCGTGAGAGGGTGAACTTCTCCTTGAATCTTGAGAGGCTGTTCTACTTCCGGGTTCACCAATTCTGTAGTAGAGGAAGAGGCCAATTCTGTAGTGGTAGGAGCGTTGAAAGTTATCTCTTCTTCTTCCTCCACTGGCAGGTCTAGTTGGCGTAGTGGAGGGCTTGTAGTTATCTCTTCTGCTTGTTTCTCCACTGCACATTTAGTAGTTGATGGTTGCTCTTTGATAGCTCCTCATATTAGGCTTCGTTTATACGTTGAAGAGCCTAAAATCTCCATCTAACCGAGATCCGAGATTCCACATTTCACTGTTAAAACCGCCGCCTTCACATAAAGGAAGCTATATGGTTGCGCTTTGATTAGTACTTCGAGGTTACTGAACCATCAACACAAGTAGTTATAACTCTTTTATAGTTATTTCTTTAATAGTAAGGTGATAAAACAACTTTAGTTTTTTGGTCATTTACTAAGAATTACATTCGGATTATATTCAAACCAGTCGCTGACTTAAAGTTACGCGCAATATTTTTACAATATTTGTTATACATAAACATCTTGCTGACTCAAACCCCAATTCAAAAGTACTTTTTATCTACAAAGCAAGAAATAGATAGATAGATAGATAGATAGATAGATAGATAGATAGATAGATAGATAGATAGATAGATAGATAGATAGATAGATAGATAGATAGATAGATAGATAGATAGATAGAGAAAGAGAGAGAGAGAGAGAGAGAGAGAGAGAGAGAGAGCACGCCAAAATCATAGGTTACAAATTTTACCAAAATGAGTTATTTACATAAATAAAATATAAAATGTAGTATAAAATAATATGAAATGTTATATTACATTATTTAGTAAAATATTATGAATAAAAACTAATTAATAACAGTTAAACAAACATATTCTATATTCCAGAAATAAAATTGATAAAAAAAAATGTCATTTTTAGAAATCGTTTTCTTTAACTTGGTTTTCTATAAATGAAATAGGTTAAATCATGCATTTTATAAGCACAAAAGTTTTATCTAAACATTAAAATATTATTTAAATCAATTTATTTTGACAATATATATTGTGAGCACTGCACGCATATATATATATATATATATATATATATATATATATATATATATATATATATATATATATATATATATATATATATATATATATATATACAGTATGTGTATGCGCGCGCATCATCAAACAACAACAACAAACCTTACCACACAACAAACAACAACATAAACTATAATATGACGTCATTCCTTTGCTCTCATCGTGTGTGTGCATCCAAACATCAAACAGCAGCAGCAACAACAACAACAACCAGCAAAGCATACAACAAACAGCAACAACAACAGCAAAAACTAAAATCTGTGCACAAAATGCGTACACATGAGCATATGTACGCGCCTACATAACTATAGGCACTCATATACGCAAATAAGTGCACAACTGTATACGTATAAAACGTGTGCACGGCTGTTAGCCCAAACCACCCCTCACTACTGTTGATATCTCGAAAGAGTTGTGTGTGTATGTGTGCGTGGGTGCGCGCGCTCGTGTATGCGTGGGTGCGCGCGCGTGTATGTGTGTGTGTGCTAGGGGTGTACTTTCTAAGATGTTATTTCTGAATAATAGATACTAGGATTTGAAACTGACATCGGTTTGAGGAAGAAACCTTTAATTAAAATTTTAGCGAAAACCTTTCAAATACTTAACTAAAAAGATTCATAAAGAAATTCTTTAAATAAATTTATCTTTCATGAGGAGAATGAGTCTTGAAATAGGATGCAAGATTAAATTTAATACTTAAAATTTATTACCATAGTTCATATTTCTTTTAGTTTTTTTTTTCTCTTTTT
>JABUQX010010947.1:0-2500 GCA_015478945.1 Trachelipus rathkii
CACACGTACTTCATATATATAATATACTATATATATAACATATATATATTATATATATAATATATATACTATATATATATATATATATTATATATATATACACACCACTAATATAAATAAACTACTATAATAATACTTATAATATATAAAGAACGGTATGGAAGTTTTGTAAGCTGTCAGACAACACGGAACCACACCACGACCCACAGGTGAAGATTTCCTTGCATGGTTATAAGGGCGACAGAAGCTAGCAACCTGGTCCTTTCCTTTTAGCTTTATTACTCTTGGACCAGATCGTTAGAATCTTATACGCTAGAGCAAGTCCTCTGAGAGACATCTTGATTGAACAGAACACAGTTTTAAGAGCCTAATGGAACAAGAAGATGTTAGTTCTACTGAAAGGCCCGAAAACTACCTGAGAAGTAGTGAGACCAGGGACTGGTCGGAAACAATTGCCGAAAGAATGATTCATTCTAAATTGCTTTAGGGTTAAGAGTTTCGGGCCAGAGGAAGAAGATGGGACCAACTGACATGGCGAAAGCCCTTCCTGGGAGTTGTATATATATATATATATAATTATACTATATATTAATACTTATGATATATATATATATATATCATATATATAATATATAATATATATATATATATATATATATTATATAATATATTACAGATACTACTAAACTTCTAATAAATTCCATCCACATAACTGCTAGAAATAGAAACTATATCTATATAATATATATATATATTATATAATATTCATAATAATATACCTATTATCTACCATAACATCATAACATACACATATAATATACATATATATCATATATTATTATATATATAGACTATAATATATATTTAAAATATATATATATCTATCAAATATTATATTATATATATATATTATATAATATATATAGTTAACCCAGCATTGCGCGCAGATAATGAATACCCAACTCTTTTGCACCCCACCAATCTTTTTCCCCAGCCTCAAAATATTTGAAAATAATGTGAGATATAGAATAATAGGTCATCTTAAAGAAATTCCAAATTATTTAAAAAAAAAACTAAAGCTTCTGAACCCTTTAAGGGAGAGTTTGGTTCTCTTTTCTTCGTAATTTGAGATCTGCATCGGCTTGAAAAGATGCTCGCAGCCTACACTTACTCATAAGGCTGTTAAGTCATCCCTGCGAGTTTCTGCAAGATTGAAAAAACTTTTACAATTATCAGCCAATCAAAACCAATGTTTATCTTTATCCAATTCCAGAGTTTTCGCTTTGTAATCTATACGACCAATGACAGTGTCCTCTTGACACCTCTGAACAAGACTCTTACATCGCTGCTACGAAGCCAAAAGAACGTTCTGGATTCTGGGCAAATGTTTCGCTAACAGATGTAAATTTGTGTCATCTGTTTCTGCAATCTTAGTCCTTCTTTTATTGGCTGGTGAAATTTTTGGCTTTAGCAGCATTTTCATCACATAAGCATACTAAATAAATTTTTTTAACCCTTTGTGGAACACGTGGTTCAAGAAATTTGGTTTGTATCTAGGATCCAGAAAAAGTTACTATTGCTGATGCCGTTAATCTTTTGCAGATTTTGACAATTTACAATCACCAGCATAGTGTTTTCTGTCACCTTTTTTGAAAGTCCTCTCCTTTAATGAGCAGCATTTAGCACACTTTCATCGTTGCAACTAGAGGAATCTCGTCTGGCAAAAAAGAATTTTCTGAGATAATAGTCTTAGTTACCTCTTCAAACGGTTTAAGAAGAGTAATACAATTACCTAAAATCGTATTATCATCAACTGTCAAGCCTTTCACCTTTGTGTTTGTTCGAGGTATAAGGGAGACAGCTTCAATTATATTATCTACACAACCATCTCAAGCAAGTGACAACATACTATTCAACGAGTCTGAACTCTTGCGTTACAGGGAAAGTTGAGAAACATTAGTCTCCTTTATCATAAATGATACTATTCGCTATCCGCAAAAAAAAAATTCATGGATTCGAATGCAAATGCGGATGCGGGGTAGAGAAAAATTATGCGGATGAACGGAAACCTTCTCACTGTCTTTACGGTTTAATTTTTACCTGTTTATAACAGTTGGCAGATTAGATTCATTGAAAAGTGGTATATTTTTTATTTTCAAGCAAGCGAAAAAAAATAGTTGGAACAAAAAAATGTTTTATTGTAATTTGTAAGCGCTAAGCTGCAGTCGGAGTCGTGAAATTTTTGACATTGGACTGTTGGAGTCGGAGTTCGGAGATCGGAGTCGAAAATTTGTTTAAGTGGAGTCGGAGTCGAAAATTTTTGTTTAGGTGGAGTCGGAGTCGGAGCGGAGTCGAAAATCCCAATTTGAATTTAAGGAGTCGGTCAGTCGGAGTCGAAAATTTAATTTTTACGATCCGCCAGCCCTGTTTAAAAACGTGTTTACATTGGTAATAAACTTTTTTATAACATTGTCTGCTTCCGTATTTTGCTTCTATATGG
>JABUQX010010947.1:10000-12500 GCA_015478945.1 Trachelipus rathkii
ATATGTTTCATAGTCAAGTAGTAGTACTCTGTCCTTTTTTCACGAAGGGCCGATGGACGTAATCCTATGTCCATTGTTAGTTATCAGAAACATAATATACACATTTATCAGATCACGATGGTGGTATCGGATTACCGTGAAGAAAAATCTAATATATAGCTAGAACATTTACTACATGATTTTGGAAAAATTAAACCACACTTTTTGAATTATAAGAGGGGGGTTTGATTTTTGTTCGACTGGGACTGAGCCCCCATCATCCCAATCTTTAACAATAGACCCCAAATTCTTAATTTTCAGCAATTTTAATTCAAATTAAACCGTAAAAACCCGCAGCTTTTTCTGCTTTAAAACGTTCGGTTTTTGGGGTATTTTTTCTGTCTATCATTTCTTTGTATTTTGAAAACCTATGTTTTTTGATATTTTTCAATTCACTCTTTCTTCAAATTTTTTTTCGGCAATGACTTCAACTTAACAAATATAAAAGATTGACTATTACAAATTTCTCTGGAACGAAAATATTTAATATTTGGCCCCATCGAGCCATTTGGGTCGATTTTTAAAACCTACTTTTTTGGATTTTGAAGTTAAAAAATGCAAAATAATTTGCTCATCCGATCTAATACAAATTTTCAGGACATTCAACTAGGCAGTGGAGAATGCACATTTTAATTTACAGTTATTTTTTCTGTATATTGCAAATAGTTTTTGGATTTGTCTTGGAACAAATTTCAAAAAAATTTTTGAAATTTTTAAAAATATTTTTGAGGCATTACAAAAAAATACCTTTAAGTAAATGGAATGTACCTCGCCCTTGAAAAACGCATTGGGAAAATTTGATGTTGATCGGCTGGAGTAGGAAAAACAATTATCAATATTTCACCTTTACGAAAAAACAATTTTTTTGAAAAAGAAATAATTTTTTTTTGGAGGAATTTTTATTTTTTTTTTTTTTTTTTCCTACTCATCCAATCAACATCAATTTTCAGGGCTTGTATAGTCGGGCGATATGCATCTTTTTTACTTAGATAATTTTTTTTACTCAAAAACATGTTTTTCTAAATTTCCCAAACAAAAACAAAAATTTTACAATTTGCTGCAGGAGAAATTCCAAAACTATTGCAGAACAAAAACATTCATCTAAATAAAAAATGCGTGCATCACCCCGAAAAACAATTGCACTGGAAAATTTCTGTCATGATCGGATAAGGAGAAAAAAAAAATTTTGATTACCAATATGTAAATTTTGACGATTAATTGAAAAAGTAAATTTTAAAAATTCGAACCATTCCTCGGATTGTGGGGTCATTTAATCAATACTTTCGTTAAAAGAATTATAGGTAATAGATCAATCTTTGTATATTTTACAATTTTGAAGTAATTTCGAAAAAAAATTGTACGGAGTTATAAATCAGAAAAAAGAAATGGAATTTTTTGTAAAAAGGCAATATACAAAAGAAATATACTATAAACAGAAAAAAGCGACCCGAGAACGGGACTTTTTATGGCAAAAGAAAAAAGCTTGCAGTTTTGCTGATTGTTTGTCAAATTCGGGCGTATAAATTAAGAATTTTGGGTTCTATTTAGAAATTGGAGCCAAATGGGGCTCAACCGGAGCAACAATCAAAATAATATTTACTGTTATATATATATATATATATATATAGTATATTATATTATATATATAATATATTATATATATATAATATATATGTATTATATATATAGTATATATAATATATATATAGTATATATTATTATATATATATATATATATATATATATATATATATTATATTATATAATATATATATATATATATATATATATATATTATATATATTACTATATATATATGTATAAAAACCCCTTAAGTAATTTCACCCTCTGCTGGGATTGAAACTGGGCCCTAGCAGATGTCCGCGTAAGTGTTTGACGACTACGAAACGATGGACTCATGAAGATTGCGTTTAATTATACTAAAGACATTCTTCGCGGTTCTTTCTTTAGTCCATCGTGGCGTGGTCGTCAAACACTTAGGCGGACTCTGCTAGGGGCCCAGGTTCAATCCCAGCGCGGCGTGAATTACTTTAGGGGTTAATTTTTATCAATTACCTATCACACTCAGGTGGGTTGTAGAAGGATGAGCAGCTATCTTATCAACTATATATAGTATATATATATATATATATATATATATATAGATATACTACTCAATATAAATATATATATATATATATATATATATATATATATATATATATATATATATATATATATATATATATATATATATATATTATATATATATATACTATATATATATATATTATATATTATATATATATATATATATATATATTATATTAGTAGTCATATGAACAGATAAGTTCTAAGAGAAATATAAAATCAAGTTTCATTTCAAGATTTATAACATAACTAGAAACTACATAATATTAACATATAAATTTTTGAATTTAAATATTTGCAAGTTTATATT
>JABUQX010010947.1:15000-28928 GCA_015478945.1 Trachelipus rathkii
GGGCAAATACTATATTAAGTATTTCCTAAATTGTGTCTTTTAGTTCTAAAGAGATAAATGGCAAAAATCATATGAAAGATGCCAGATTCGCCATGCTATGGAAAAATATTACTGACGTTTCGTAGCATTGTCTGGCAAATCTGACATCATTTCCTATGATTTTGCCATTTATTGTTTAAAATTAAGGCGGTTGTAAATAAAAGACACAATATATAGAATATTTGATAAAGATTTTTTTTTTTTTTTTTTTTTTTTTTTTTTTTTTTAGTTTTATGAATATAATGCACAAAATTACTAAAACATTTTAAAATGTTTAAACATTTTTAAACTTTTAATGCGTTAAATGTTATGTTTCCACGGAACATCATTTTTGGAAACGCAGCCCTAAAATTATTTTCTTAAATTCAGGAAAAAAATAAATGTCTATATTTTCCTATTTTGATCTCATTTGAAGAACTTACTCTCCTCATCATTACCGAGAAAAGAAAATAAAATATATTTATAAAATCATATATCATTCATGTCACACTCTCCTTCACCCACCACCAATTTTCTTAGTTTTGTGAATATATATATATATATATATATATATATATATATATAGTAAGTATATACTCTTTATAGTATATAGATATATATATATATGTTTTTATATATATAATATATATATATATATATATATATATATATATATATATATATATATATATATATATATATTTATATATATTATATATATATATATATTATATATTATATATATGGTCAGCCTCCAGAAAGCATGCACGTAACAAAAAAACCATAACAGGTACAGGAAAATAAATAAATTTTATTAATCAGGAGACATTTTTATCCATGAAATTTAAAAAAAATAAAAATAAAAATAACGCTTTTGACAAATTTAAAATAGTTTCAAAAATGTTGGAAAACTTGTATGATTATTACCGTTTTCTGAGAATTCGAAGAAACTCGCTTACTCCGAGTGAGCACGCAAAGGTGCCAAATGTTGAATTTTTGTCTTTTTTAAACTAAAGCAAATCCACGGGTAAACAAGAACGATGGCAAGAGTCGGGGTTTCTTGGCCTGTCTACCGGGGGACGACGGGGACTTCGTCCCACTTTTCTGTTCCCTCCGTCGGCTCGGAACCCCCTTAAAGGATATAAAAAGGAAAAAATAATATTTTTCTCCAAGCGTAAACTTAAAATACTAATTTTGGCAACTTTTGCCCTCGTGAACATAATGCAGGATTCAATCAATCACACCGTAAGCTTGCTAGATCTAAGATTATACTATTATTTAAGGTGTTATTAATAAATAATTAAATAAAAATAATTTTTTTTTTAAGTTCCATCAATGAATTGCTTGCTAAAATCAAAAAATGTTATTTTTTTCCTGTAGCTGTTATAATTTTTAGTTACATGCATGATGCTTCGGGAGGCTTGTTTTTATATAAATAATATTATATATATATATATATATATAGTATAATATATATATATATATACTATATATATATATTATATATACTATATATAATATATTATATATATATATATATATATATATATATATATATATAACAGTAAAGGCTTCCTGTGTGTTGAGTTGGGAAGTGGTTTCTCGATTCTCCACTTCACAACGGACCTGAAAAGGACCCAACAGTTTTGGATCGCAATGTTTCATGTATATATATTTTTTAATGGTTTTATTATTTTACATTTAAATGAGTATGCTATTTTAGTGTTTATATATATATTATATAATATATATATATATGATTATATATATCTATATATAATATATATATATATATATATATATATATATATATATATATCATATATGCAAAAGTCCAGTCTTTTTTTTTAGTAGAAACAGTAGAAAATTCTGCAGGATCGATTCGCACTTTTTCGCGCACCAGTTATTTTTTAAATATATATATATATATATATATATATATATATATATGTATATATATATATATATATACTATATATATATATAATTAATATATATACAAGTTTCGTTTTATGATTTAAAAAACTAACGAACACCCAGAGTAAGACCGCATAGTATCGAGTTGTCGGGTCTCTCGGCCTCTAGGTGGACGACGAGGGGACTTCGTCACCCCTCTGTCCCCATCGGCTTGAGCCCCCTACTGGAAATATTATGTTTTTAGGAGGCTCGAGCCAATGAGGGACAGAGGGGGGATGAGAAGTCCCCATCGTCTACCTAGAGGCCGAGAGACCCCGGCAACTGATATATCTATGTGGTCTACTCTAGGGTGTTCGTTAGTTTTTAATCATAAAAAACGACTTTATATATATATATATATATATATATATATATATAATATATATATATAATAGATATATATATATATATATATAGATATATATATACTATATATTTATTATATTCCAAAAAACATAACTGAGTACTCAAGAAAAACAGCGCGAGTCGATCCCGCCAATTTTTCTATCTGTTCTGTTCTACTGAACAGATGCTGCGACTTTTTGCCATATATATTTATATATATATATATATATATATATATAATATATATATATATTTATATATATAATAGTATATATATATATATATATATATATATATATATATATATATATATAAATAAAGGGAATGGACAACCTGGAGAATTGCCTATAGCGTCAAATTGACAATCAAATGATCAGAAACGAGAAGTATTAAATATGATGTAAAACTGTCATAACTTTGGAATTTCGGAACTTCTTTTGATCATTCGTCGGAAGTTCTTTTTTACACGCATGCGGCAGACTATAAAGAAGATAGTCCGCCCTTGTGTTCTGTGTATACGCTTCCAAGCAGTTCATTTTCTCTCTTCTCCTCTCGCGGCTTTGCCTAGTTCTCGTGAGGTGGAGAGCAAACCCTTTACAGTCATTGTGAATGGACTTTACAGGTTACTTCAACTTGAAGACTTCGAGAACTGCCATCACTAAGTGTTATGCACTTATTTTTACTTGCGGTGTCACCCGTGCCGTTCATCTGAAGCTTGCTTTCGATAATAGCACAGAGTCTTTTTTAAGAGCACTTGGTAGGTTCATAGGCAGACGTGGCACTCTTTCTATAATATACTCTGACAGCGCGACTTATTTCCAAGCGGTATCGCAGTATATTAAATATTTGCTTACATTACCATCGGTTAGAGATTTTTTGACCACACACTCTATTACTTATAGATTTAACCACCCCGCTCGTAGTAGCCAGTACGGTGGGTTCTTTGAACGTTTAATCGGGTTAACTAAAACCCATCTCAAGAGAATTCTAAAAACTACTTTAGTCACATATGATGAGTTTTAAACAGTTCTCGCTGGGGTAGAACTAGTTCTTACTTAACTGCCGACCTCTCACCTTGTGGGAGACGAGCTCCATTGCGAGGAACCTCTCACACTCTCACACCTACTCTTGGGTTATAAGCTTATATATTCCAGAAGAGTTTTTAGAGTTGGACACTACTTACCGGGACCCGGTTAAATTAAATAAAAGGTATCGGTATATAATTTAGCTTGTTTCTAATTCCTATTTACTTAATCTTAAACAATCTTGGAATGTTTCTGGCCATCCTAACATTGCTATCGGCGATGTTGTCTTGGTGGAGGATGATGGTTCGCGTTTGAAATGGAAATTAGGCATAATCATAGGTGGGCACGATAACGAAAAATGTTATCGCGATAACCGATAAATCGATAACGAAAACCTTATCATCGATAACCGATATCCGATAACTCGTGATAAAAAATATCGCCGATAAGGCGATAACCGATAAATCGATAAATCCAAATTTTTATGTATTCATTTATTATAATACAAATGGTTAAAAAAAAAAAACACGACTTTAGTTTTTAAGAAAATGTTAAAAATAAATTTATTACATCTCTTTTCACCTATTTTATAGATTATAATATAAAATTTTCAGTTTTCTTTACCGACACGTACCCAGAAAATATGGGAATGTTGCCACTTGTTTTATATAACTTGTAAACCTTTGGATATCTTATTAAATAAAATTTAATTTTTTTCCCCTTTGCTTCTCAGTGTTTTTTATAATAAAATTTTTTTCTAAATTTTTTTTGATGTTATAGATTCTATAATGTATTTAAAAAGCCAAAGATAAAGGTTAACTAAAGGATTTGAAATGAAATCAAATAATTAGTTAATTACAATTTATCAATATAAAAAATATAAATACTAGGTTCTGGCCTTCTGCAACATTTGTATGTTCCCTTCATAAACATGAGCATATTAAAGTTTTCATCTGACAGAGGATTCCCCTTGGCTCTGTAGATATCTTTGCCAAGGCAGAACAATCGCTCCACTGCAGTGCTAGACGGCATTGCAGTATTGTACCTTATAAAGAGATCAATGAGCACCTTCTCATTATTAAAGCATTAGGTCTGACAGGCTGTCTTTCGATTTCGCCTGCAGCCACTTAATTTACAACATGAGAGCAGCTTTACTCTTGATTTATCTTTGATGACGTTGACCTTGAGTTAGTTCAGTGCAATCTTCAGCATCACAGATGCTTGAGTGTAGTCCTCTCTTCCATGTCCTCTCCCTCGCTGCTGCTGGTACTGTTGGCGTTCTCGAGTTCGGTACGCCGCAATAACTCTTCCACCTTCTATAACTCGTTGATATATATATATATATATATATAATATATATATATACTACATAATATCTATAATATATATATATATATATATTATATAGTTATATATATATTGAAAATGTATACTTACTATACATCGAAAAAAAATTCTTACAACCATATATATAAATTATTTTAAATCACTTTTTGATATATATACTCTCAGTATATAAAATACAAAGAAAGTATTCGCGATGACCCATTATTGATTAAAAGTTTTACTTGCGGGATAGCAGCATAACCCGACAATCGTGCAATTAACGTGATAAATCTATCTCCAATTATAAGTTATCGGTATCTTGGAACAAAAATTTATCCGCGATACCCGATTATCGTAATAGATTTTATCGGATAACAGATAAACCCGAAACGTTTATCGCGATAAAATTATCGCGATAACGCCCACCTATGGGCATAATAAAAACGCTTCACACCTCTCCTGATGGGTATGTCCGGTCAGTATCCTTAAATACAAAAAATGGGAGATCACTCGAGCTTCTAGTGCAATCTATACCCGTAGAAAATCCATTCCATAATCATTGTCTTAATTTATGAATAACGCGTCCCTCTTCAGAGGACACAAAACACCTCCCCATTAATTTTCCCAACGGTGAGAATTTACAAGTACAAAGCTTAGAAATCATTTAGTGTAGAAAAACGCATTAAGGATATTTTTTCAGATGAAGAATAGTCGAAACTTTTTTCTGTTCTTTGACATAACGTATAAATGATCTAAAATTAGACATTACGTACAATGCACAGCAATCTCTTTTACCTTATTCTCCATAGACACACTAGCTAGTAGAACCCTTTGTAAATTGGTCCTTCATTGTACTCCCAGGGAGTTGGATGACATTTGCCTATTTAAACCTGGTGTAAACCTAATATTTTTAAGCTAGCTGTGGCCTGCAAACCTTTCGGAGCTTTCATGGCAATTGTAGGACGTTCATTTTTTTATCATATCCCTTTTTAAGAACTGAATTGTCCTAGAAATCCCTTGTTGGTCAAATTCCCTAGGCGTTTGGATGGGCGTATCAAGTGACATGATTACGCTGGATAGAGAAATTTCTGGGACTTTAAAGAGGTGACAACCCCTTTTATATATAACCCTTGAATATGAAGAAATAACATTCTCTTTTATAATACTCAATCACTACTTAACTTCTGCGAAATCGTAGAGTCTGTGTGTTTTTGGCGTTCCCAAAGGCCACGTTCCCTTCGAAGGGGAGTATTAATTTGCTTTGCCCGTTTCATTTCATCAGTGGTCGATAGTCGTCGATATTGGTTGATAGATAGATTTTTTCATTTTTATTCTCACGATGGTTGAAAAAAATAAACATTAGTTTCCGAGTATCGTATGGAAAGTTTTCTATCCAAACAATTCACTGGGTTAAATTAGCACGATGGAAACGGAGTATTCAGTATCTTATATGTTATTTATCATTTGTGAATTTAGAATGTCCTTCAAGCGCAACTGAGACTTCAATGGGGTTGAGGGTACAGGGGGTATATCTTAAATAAACCAATTTTTTGTTGTTGTCACCATAATCTCCTGAAGAATGGAGGCCTTCTATATTTCTCTTTTATTGCATACTTAAACAATAGTCTTCATCTAAACCTTTCCCCCCCTTTTTCGGTGGGAGTTTAATGTCGACGATTTTGAGAATCTTGACCAATTTTTTTTTTTTGTTGTTATTATTATTATTATTATTTCTATTGTTGTTATTATTATTATTTTATATTATTATATTTTATTATTATTATTGTTTTTGTTATTGTTTTTTATTACAGTATTTACTCTATTATTGTTATATTGTTCTGTCTCTTTATTATTTCGGTGCACTTGGGCTTGAAGGCAATAAAAAGTCAGGGGATTTGTTTATATGAAAACCACCATTCTCTCACGTTCCGTAGGATCTGAAAATGAGGTCATCTTTCCCTATTCACCAAAATTGCAACATCTTAACTAACCAGAGGCCCGAGGCACTCCCTTTTTCTCATAGCTCCAGTCGCATGCTAACCTGCATTCTGGTCGCATATTGCTGCACATATATAGTGTATGCTTATTTGTGCATTGTGTTTTTTTCTGTTTCTTCATAATTCGAAGCAGAGCCCTAACATTTTTTAACTTTTTATTAATTAATTTGCATTCAAGTGTAATCTAATTGCATGCTAATTAGTAATCTATAGGGGGGGATTTTATATTTGAAGTCGTATTTTGTAATTTGAGCTTTCCTACAGTAAGTCGTGCGTGAGAACCAGAGTGTATAGAACTCAAGTCAGTCCTTTATCTTTGGTTTTTAACTCACAAGTTTAAATGATTTTTTTGAAGAGGAAACAAACATTCTTTCACTGTCACATTAGAGTAATTTTGGAATTTGAAAGTACATGAGCCATACTGTTATTTCCTTTTTTTTCCTGAGCTTGCTATACCCTTTATTTTATCCTTAAGGAATCTCAAAAATATTTCTATTTGTTTTTGAGAGGGGGCCTACATCTTGTAATTGGATTTATATACATATATAATTTTACGTGTTTATATCTATAAAAATATACATACATACTCACCCTATACACCAATATATATATATAACATAATATATTATCACTCAAATAATAGTCCTTAATTTTATTTAATAACAATAAATCTCAAAGTTTTGAAAACAAACACAAAATTACAGAAGGGCACAAAACTATTAAAAAGATTTTGTTAAGACTAAAACATATAAATCACATAGATGGAAATTACAATTCTCAAACCTTTAACACCGTTAAACCCTAAAACAACTATTAAATATTACAAAATTTGTACTAGATTCAAAACCATTTGTGAGGAACCACATACAATAGACTAAACCTTTTTATATAGCACAATCGTAAAAAATTAAAAATATACACGACAAAATATAAAATAAAATTATATGTATATTGACATATAATATAAAATAAACAAAAAAATAAAATCGCAAAAAAAAAAAAAAAAAATCTCTTATACATCCACTGACCTTCAATTTTATCTACTTTTTTACTTTCTTTTTTATCTTACTAATTATCAGTACATACTTTAACTTTAATCTAGCCTTATATTAGTGATATCTATAATATAATAATATAATATAACGTGTACTATAATCTATCCCATATATAACTAACCTAACTGATATAATAATAACTAATATAGTTATAGAGTAATAAATATACTACATAGATATATACCTATATAATATATAATAGAATTTCAATTAAGACACAATATAGTATAGCTTATAAGTATAGATAGGGCTTTTGCATTTTTCCTTTTGGGGAACCAACAAAATATCACATTACAACCTATTCACCTAGCAAATAAAACTATAAATCTGGTATATAGCATAATATCACACCATAAGCATTCTTTTTACTCATAATTGGAGTCTCACTTGAGTGTCAGCTAAAATTTAGGTGAATTACCAACATTTTTTCATCACACCACCTCACTAGGCACCTATTGGAACATTTTTTTCTTACTCGACCGCCAGTTGTTGTCCGTGAGGGGGACTGTGTTATCCTGACCTCTTGAACGTACTATGGCCTTGAATAGAAACTGCGACCTTGAGAAATCTCACTCGGCGCGACACCCAATTTTTAGCACACGCCCTTTCGAAGAAAAGGGTTCTGGCCAACGGTTGCGGGTCAACAATCCGGGGGTGTGGGTACTATTGCCCACCAACCCTCCCTATTTAACCCGCCCCCTAAAAATTTTTCGGGAACCCGAGACGGGCCATTTCGCTCCACGGGAGGTAGTACTTTTTTTTATTGTCCATTCACCTTTTAGGGCTTAGCCTATTTGATTGTTTTACTTGTTATGACCATGAATTTTCTGACTGAGCTATGCCCTTTGGGCTCTTCCATGGGTCAATTTTTGGGGCCTACGAGAGAGAGATTTTTGCCAAGTCCCTTTCTGTTCTTCCGACCTGGGTTCAATTCTGGCCCCAGCACAGCAGTATTTTTTTCGGCAAAGCCCTCACATTTTTTGTCAGAACACCATAATTTTTGATAAGAATCCTCTAATGAATAATTTTTGGCAACTCCTAATTTTTGGGTAGCAGCCCTAATTTGAGTAACCCTAATTTTCTTTTTTTTGGGCACCCTATATTTTTGGCTAAACCCAGATAATTTTTTGGCAACGCCAATTTTTTCGGCAACCCTAATTTTGGCAACACCTTCGAAGAAGGGTTGAACGCCAATGCGGTTGCGTTTATGCAACGTCTGTACGTATTAACTCCCTATATAAACAGCCGCGCCGTAATCACTTTTTTTTGCGAAGGCCTATACGTACAAGAGACCCACATCCATACATCTTGGAGCACACGTACACATAAATTCTTTTGGGCTATACACCCTTATTGATCTTCCGGGCATCATTTTGGCCACGTTATATTTTGGTTATCCCTCCATGGTCTTTACATGGGTCAAATTTTGACGCTCCGACGTGTAAATTTTACTGGTCATACCTTGGAATTTCCACCATTGGGTCAGATTTTTGAGCCGTACACGTTCAAATGTATTTTTGGATCTTCCCTTTAACGCGAGCGCTTAGCCCCCTATTCTCTATGATGTCTGTTAACCTTGTTTGACCATGATATTTTACACAGAGAGAGACACAACACAGCTTTAACCTGCATATCCATGGGTCAAATATATTGACCTCGACATGGTAATTTTGTGACTCTTCACTACACCAGAGCACGGACAGCTACTAGCCCTTTTTTGAGTCTTCAACCTTGTTGACCATGATATCTTCAGCCTTGTCCTGTCATGTCCATGGGTCAATTGTTGACCCAGCGCGTAGCTCACATACTTGATGGCTTTGTATGGTTCCAAGCACCGTAAGAAGTATCTAGTGATTTTCTATTAGTGTGTTCTATGAGGTATTAGATGAGTGCCAGGTGGGTGCCAGGTGAGTGCCAAGTGAGTGGCAAGTGAGTGCCAATGAGTGCCCAGTGTAGTGCTGCCCAATGAGCTCGCCAAAGTGAGTGCTCGCACAGTACCGTGCACCACAGGAGGGTGCCACATGTGCCAACTTTTTTCAAGCCTTCTTCATAGCCTCCCCTGAGCCTAGAATACCCTAATATGGGTGTCTACCCCTAGGTAATAAGGTAAATGGAGGAATCGATAGGTGCTATACTTTACATATAGTTGTTCTAGGATATGCTCCCTAGGCTATGCAGTGTAGCTCTTTTAATTCTTAAGACACTTCGGAAAATTAAGGCAAACTCTTTACAAAAACACGGCCTACCAATTAAATGACCACTTACTGACTAGCCTAATATACGGAACTACTTCTGTACAGCACTCTCAAGACGCACAGGTACCAGCCTACACCTGGTACCTCACGTAGCACTTCGCATAGCCTCAATTTTGTTGCTTTCATCTTTGATGATTTCATCTCTGTTATGAGAAGTCAATCAGTTTTGAATCTATACACCTATATGATGATCATCTCATTGATGACTCATCTTTTGATTTGCTCTACACATCTGGTACAATAACGCCTGCCCAACAGGCCCTACGCATAACGTTATTTCCTCTGCTCCCACAAAGGAACTTGGAGGGCCCCTGCTTCCTACTCCCACGCCCACGTCTAGTACGACACACCGCGTGCGCGAATGAAAATAGTTATGATACTTATAAGTCATTGCAGGTTGTGTTTGCATTCATTTTGTCTTTTTCATACTTAAACTCATTTTCAAAGATTTCTCTTTATTCAACATATATCTTCACACATCCATTCCAGTCTATAGACCTTTTTACCTATACCTTAAACAATTTTTTTAACATTAAGAACAATTTGGCCGTGAACTCTAAAACTTGGTAACATTTAGCAGACCTTAATTTATTTTAATCACACGATTATTACATTTATTAACATTATTATTTTAACTTCAATACTTATTTACTTAATTACTTTTTAATTCTTTATCAAATTTTTAAAAAAATATGTACTATGGTAAGACAAGTAAAAAAAAAAAAAAACAGTGTCTGATAAATAAACATTTATTTTACTACAATCTATCGCAAATTTTATTAAAAACATTAACATACATACCTATTAAGCAAGAAATAAAGATATTACAAGCTAAATCAGTTATAACAAACCGTCGTGTCTCAACCCATAATCCCCCAAGAGGGGATTTAGTGAATGCCGTCTTTGTCTTTTACAACTGCTTATCAAAAATAAAATGACTGCTTTATAACTCATGTTTAACTGCTTTAACTGGGTTGCTTTTATATATAAAGATATACTGTAAAAAGAGACTCGGGGCTTGATACGTTCATGTATATTAACTAGGCTTAATCTTTCTGGTGTTTACTCTGCTTTAAAACTTTCGTTTTAACTGCTTGAACTCAAGTTTTACGTTTTAACTTATCATGTTTTACAAGCTGCTTTAAACTCACCATATTTATTACATTACATACTTAAAGCAGTAAATCAGTTGAAATCAATGTAGAGGTGTTTAACCCCTATCACCTAGGGGATAGTATGGCTTTGTTTTACTGCTTTAAAGTGCTGTTAATCATGTTTTAACTGCCGCGGCTATTAACTTCATTGTTTTAAACTGGGTTAACTCATAGGTTTTAGCGTTTCTGCTTTAACTTACTCACACTATATTACGATACTTAACTATCCTTATAAGCTCATGTACAGCTACATCAATAGAGGTGTGACGCGTAACACCAAACAGGGGGGGATTAGTCATGCTTTGTTTAAAATACTGTGCTTTTACCTTTTTGCATTAGACCTCATGTTGTTACTGCTTAGCCCAAAACCCTATTTCTGCGTGCTTTACCTTGCTGCACCTCTTACTTTCCCTGTTTTAGAGAATTATAAACTTTCTGCTATACTGTTTTAACTTTCTGCTTTATAGCTTAACTACTCATATGATTATTATCTAACATTATAATCGTTTTTTTTATTTGTTTAGAGGCCTTACATTATAAAAAAAAAACTCTTTATTATTAACATTTTATTATTTACTTATTTTTACTTTGATTATTATTTTATTATTTTTATTTTTATTATACTTAGTGTTATTTTACCTTCATGGCCTATGTTATTCACTTAATTTTAGATAAGACATCACAGCATACACACACACACACACAACACACACACACACACGCGACACAACACACAACACACAAACTAGCACCACTTACCTTTAACACACATCTCACTATGTACAACTTATAGCACACATTCACTTTATGACACTGCCGCTTACCCATAGACACTTACATTTACACTTCACCTACACATGCGGGTTCACAATCACTGACACACGCACACTACACTTACCAACCTTTAATACACATCATCTCAACAGTGATATCTCTATAAACACATATATTGCAACTCCTGACATCTTACAATTGATCCATGAGACACTGTTACATTTTACACTTACACTGCACAACAGATTTTACTTACGCAACATCACCACAGATTACTTACAAACTCAACACACCGTTGGCCACCGCTGACGGTATGCCAGATTTACTTACATACCAACAAAGATTTCATCTTACACTTGCCACAGCAACCTTACAGCCCACACATCCCACACATATAAACACACCACACATCACAGGCACACAAACTTACACATATAACGTATAATTTATTAAAACATTTTAGTGTTTTCATGTAACACGTACATTATATATACTCATTCATAATATAACTAAATTAATTTCAAAGTTTCTTAAAAACTACACTAATTAATAAATCAATCATTATTTAGTTAACAAAGAATTTTATTATTAACTGTTAATTAATTTTTGTTTATAAACTTTTATAAGTATCAAGTATAAGCTGAAAATTAAACTTTACTACTAAAATTTTAATGAAATTGGCTAGTTTAAAAACATATAATTTTACGTACCCTTAAACGGAGCATAATCATCAGTAAATAGTACAGGACATGCCCGTACCACTACCCTGCTCAGCATCAAGCTTTTATGTCGTTTATGTTCTATTGGACTTACTGAGCTTTACATCATCTTTATCCATGTAATAAGTATAAATAACAAAAATAAAGTTTTACCTCAAATATGCGATAACATATTTTTTTATTAGAAATCATTCTATAGGTTTTTATTTAAAAATAACAATTAATTCAACGTTACTTTAATTTTAACAACTCGATACTGTTATCATAAAAATATTTCAAAGTTGTTAAAAATAATTCGGGTTTTCTTTATTAATTAATTATTATTATACTATGTTACATTGACAATCCATCACTGAGAAACAATACAACAACATTACTCCTTAAAACCAAAATTCTTTCTCTGTAAAAAATGTGTTAATCTTTATGGTTACTCTTGTTCTAGTTTTCTCTAGGCATTTATGAAACGCCAGGGCGATTAAGCCTAATCCAGGTCAACCAATATTATTTTCAAACTGACTTTTTATCCCTGTAAAAATGTGGTGCAGATAGCACTACCGTTAGGATCCTAAATTTAGGCCTAAATTAGTATAATCCTTTTTTGTAGACGGGCTAATCTAATCCTAATACCAGGTCCAAAAGTAATTCCAGCCGGTATGTAGAACAAAATAATTGTTATATTTAATATTTTTATAAAATAATTCCGAAAAACTGAAACAGTTGCGATCGGGTAAAGATCCTTTAAGGCAGGTAGAGTCACAGGAAATGTTCTTCCCCATTACTTGTGGACTTGGCTAGCGGAGAGTAATCCCTATATCTACTCTATCTATGTACTCCAGTATGTTGATTCGGTCCGAGATAATTACTTTTAATACATCCTGTTTAGAAATTTAACTTTTGTTCTTTTAAAAAACTTGTATTCGAGTCAGGTGTGTGTTTTATTAATCTTTTCAACCCATAAACTCACTTTTAAAATCCATAGTCTATTTTAGCTGTTAGAAGACGGAGATGCCACAAGTTATCTTGATTCGTGATTAAAAAGTAAATTTATTTTTTACAATAACACACCAGTGTATATCAATATTTAATAATAAAATACTTATAACATTGAGGAATAATTATTATTTCGATCTAATATTTCAGAATCGCACGTTGTTGAATGTTAAACAGTTCATAAACTGATAACCATAACCCAGGGCTAGCATGAGCCCTACACTCCGCAAAGGGCCAGCCAACCCCTGCACTCGCCCGCTGTCGTCCCGCCGCGTCCCAGCCTCCCGCGTGCGCATTCCGCAAGGCGCAAATAG